>BLKR01005143.1:0-88101 GCA_011170035.1 Teleogryllus occipitalis | reverse complement strand
AATAATAATAATAATAATAATAATAATAATAATAATAATAATAATAATAATAATAATAATAATATTCTTCACTATCAAGGATTACGCTAATAGCCTGTTCCGTCTTCACTCCAACCATCTTTTCCTTGGATGTCCTATTCCTCTTCTTCCTAAAGGTTTATAAGATAATATGATTTTGTTATTCTTGTATTATCCATTCCATGTATATATTGTATTCAGCGTTGTTTATTTTCTTTAATACGGTCATTCACGGAAAATATGTTTAGATCAGATGTAATCTCCTAATTTCTTATGTGATCTAAAATCGAGCAACTTTTCACTCTCCTGAGGAAGTTCATCTCTGCTGTTTGCATTCGTTGTTGCTCTTTTACTGTTAGACTCCATGATTCGCTTCCGTATGTTAGCATTGGTTTTATGTTATGTTAGCATTACCTTATAAAATTTCATTCTAGTTTCTTTCATCGTTTTATTTTTAAAGTTCTATGAATAGTTCCACACATCATTTGATATTTATTTAGCTTATTTTACATATCATTTTTCCTTTCATAGCTGATGTCGCAGCCCAAGAAATTAAAATGTGACAATTTTGGAGCGTATAGGGTATTTCCCTTTAAAAGCCATAACATAATTTTAAAATCATAGTGCTCACATATCTGGTTTAAGCGGAATATAGATTTTGGGGATCATTTTCTGTTTCTATATAATTTTGTGATTATTAACATTAAAGTATTAATGCATTTATTTTGGAGGTGTAGCTTTATTCCCGGATTTATTTCATTTTTCCATTGTCTTATAATATCATCTATATACATATTAAATAGAGTAGGTGATAATGTGCACCCTTGTCTCAGTCCTTTATTAATTTTCATTGCATCTGTTTTTGTTGTTCCAGTATTAATTATAATTTGCGTATTTTTATAAAGGCTCTTTATTACATTTATTAAATGTATTGGGTACCCTCTTTTTTTCATTATATTACACAATATTTTTCTGTTAACTCGATCCAATGTTTTTTCGTAGTCAACAAAACATATGTGAGTCTCGAGGTTGAATTCTCCTCTTTTCTCTATTAGTTGTCGTATTCTTGTTATGTTGTCTTGACATGATCTTCCCTTCCCGAAGCCATTTTGTTCATCTGTTAAAAAACATACACAATTTTCTTTAGTCTATTATTGATAATCCTTGCATATAACTTATAGGTTGTGTTTCGTAGGCTTATGTTTCTAGGCGTATAGTTCTCACATAAGTTTCTTTCTTTTTATGGGGTGATATAACCTCCGCAGTTTCCCATGCAGTTGGTATTTCTTGGGAATTCCAGCATTCATTTATCAGATGTAAGAGCCTGAATTCTAGAAGAAGTCCCTCATACTTGATAAGTTCCGTATTTATTCCATCTATACCTGGTGCTTTTCTATCTTTCATTTGGTGTAAAGCTTCTTGTAATTCTTAAAGTATTATATATTCGCCTTGGTATGGGTTACCTCCACCCAATTCATTTAAGGAGTTGTTAATCTTTTCAGGTTCATATTCAAATTGTTCTACCCATAGATTTGTTTAGTGATTTATCCATTCTTCTTTGTCGATAATGTGGAGACGTACCGTATCTCTTTCTGTTTTATTTAATTGCTTCATCAGTTTATAGCTATTTCTTGTCTACCATGTATGTCGATTTCTATGTTGGATATTAGTTTATCCCAGAATTCTTGGTGGGCTTGTCTCACTATTTTACGAGGATAATTACGTTTCTCTTTATAGTTTGCTGCAGATTCTTCTGTTTTCTTTTGTAAATATTCTTTATAAGTTTTTTTCTTTTCCTTTATGGCATTCTCTATTTCCATATTCCATATTCTTAGTCCTGTCTTTTTTCTAAATTTATTCTTTTTACCTGTAGCCTCTGTTGCAGCTTGCATGATGTTGTTTTTTATATTGTTCCATTCATCGTTTAAGTTTTCGGCAGTATCTTTCTTTTGTAAATATTGTGTATCTTTTGTAATCTTTGTTGGTATAGATATTTTACTGATTCGTCGTGAAGTAGATATACTTTGAAGACTTCTTTGTTTTTGTTTTGATATCGGTTATTCTCTTTTTTCCATCTGGTGAGCAATGCAATTTTTGCTTCTACTAGAAAGTGATCTGAGTTAACATCACTTCCTCTCTACACACTCACATCTTGCACTAATCTAGCTAACTTCTTGTTGGCAATTACATAATCAATAATCAATCGATATCCTCTTTCAGTCCAAGTATACTTATGTATATCTTTCTTGTGAAAGAAACTGTTCGTTATTTTAAGTCCATTAAATGAACAGAATTGAATTAAGTCATGCCCGTTGTTGTTTAGGGTTCTTTCTCCGTAAGTTTCTACCGCTTCTGGGATCGGTACATTACCAATTCTAGCATTGAAGTCACCAGTTAGTAGTAGATAGTCACTTTTTGCCATTTTACTGATTTCTTTTTGTAATTGCTCTTAAAATATTTGGGCCTCTTCCTTTTTCCCCTCTTTTGGTGCATATACTTCAATTATTGTAAACCTCTAGCAAGTTTTAATCCGACTAATAAAATTCTTTCATTTATGTAGGAATATCTGTATATTTTATTTCTCCATTTCTTACTCTCTGAATATGAATCAATGAAATTGTCGCTGATTCAATCAGTGAGAGCAAAGTCACTGATATCTTCAGCCGAAATGTGTAGTTTTGCTGACAATCAGTGAATACGTGAACCTTTTCAAAATGACCGCCAGCATTTCACTGGTTGTCAGTGGCCGCGCCACCATACCGACTGGTCCAGTCATTCACGTGCTGTGTTGTGAATGTACGCAAAATCGCACGGCGGAGCCAGTGGAATAGAGGTTTCCTGCGAGAAAACTGACCTGTGTCTGAAGATTGTTTTAATTGCATTGGGTAAGTAGTTTTCGCTTTTCTGTGACTCGTCTTGTTGATAACTGTGAGACGTTTTATTTTATGGTGAGCATTTGTCCATACTAAGAAATAGGTTATGAACACGTTGTTAATATCACGTATTTGTTTTTGTTATTAACTTGGAAACTTCTTATGTAACTTAAGAGTTTTAATGTTACTGTTTGGTGATACAGTGTGAAATATCTGACGTGCAATGGATAATTTCGTTTATGAAATTTGTAAAAAGTCCAAAATGCTCTCGATTACACCACAGCAGAGCCGGGCATGCCAGCAAACTAATAACTCATTCTTTGGTTTTTCCAATTTAGTTTGACACCAGACCAGGAGTGGAGTTTTGAAGAAGTGTAAGAGAAAATGCTGGAGCCAACTGGGGACTCTAACAATGTGAATATTTTGAAAGGTATTTTAATTTGCCAAAGACTGCTGTAATACTGATTTATTTTGATCAGTGTTCCTTGCTTTCCTTAGTCACTAAACGCATTATATTTTACTCATTTACATGGCGAGGCTAGTTTGGCAGAGGAGTGGGAGTGCAGAAGGTACATCAAAGCCATTTGCCACTCCTGAGGTTCCCAATCCAGACCTCATAATAATTCTGCCAGTTAGTATGATCTTGTATGTAATCTGAAAATTAAGTTACCATTTTTTCCTCGCATAACTTCTTGACCTATCTTTTTATCTGTTTTAGGAGGGCTCTAATTCGCATCTGGAGGAATTGGAAAGGAGAAAAACCTTCAAGAAAAATGTCCAGCAATATTTGATATGGGTGAAAGGATAGAAAAACTATTCGTGTTTTGTTCAGGGTGATGGTTGGTTTTAACATCTGCCCTTTTTTTAATAATAATAATAATAATAATAATAATAATAATAATAATAATAATAAAATATTCCTTCACCCATTGCAGCATTTGACTTACTGTGTAAATTAATATTTACAACAAATTTGGCATACTCAACATCATTAGCAATTTTTTTTCATTTTTAGCAGTATATAATGATTATATCCTTCAAATATTTAATTTGAAATAAAAACTCAGTTGGGTTTCTGTAATAAACTCCCCATCCTGGGAAATGAACAATGCTTTTGCAATTGTTCAATTATCATAACCTTCTACCATTGGAGTTAGTTTTGTTATATCATAGAAATTTGATTCTTTGGTTCTGTGTCCGGTATTGACTTCATAGATTGACTTTAAGATTTTCCCAATATCGAGTATGGCCCAATTCTCAATTCATCTAATTTCTTCCTATTCAGGCGATTTTCATGTTCTATGTACACAAGATCTCCCTTTTTAATTCAATTTGTCTCCTGTGTAGGTTGAATATTTTTTTTGTCATTATGAAGTTTTATTGTATTCTTGAGTGCTATTTTCCTCTCTCTTTCTAAATCTTCGGCTGTGCATTTTATTTTTAATTCATGCGGTAGGATATTTATGGTTTTACCCTCTAGCAAGTATTTTGTTGAGAATTTTGTAACTGTATGCTCTGTCTCGTATTTCTCCACAGCTTTTTTCACAATAGTTGTCCATAGCAATAGCAGCCTCTTTGTTAGTTTCATTCATAATATATCTTATTTTATTCTCTAAAGTCTGGTTTAATATTTCATTGAGACCATTGGAGAAAGCGCATCTATGGCAGTAAAAATAAATTTTATTTTTTTCTTTACTTGGAATTGTTTTAATTCTTTTGAATTTAATCTTGGATATTGATCCGTTAGTACCATCTGGACATAATGGTTTTTTGTTACTTCCTCAGTTAGTTTTATGAAGTCATCAGCGTTTTGATTTTTTGATGTTAAAATATAAGCATATCTTGTGAAATGGTCGACCAGTAGGTGTAGGTATTTTTTGTTGACCGGGATCCTCCATAACCTCCGATGGTATCTATAGAAACTATCTTGAATGGGTACATTGCTCAACCTAGGTGTGACATTAATCCATATTATGATTTTCTTCATGATTTATTCTTTAAGCAGATGTCACAAGTTTCACAAATCTTCTCTATGTTGATGTTTATGTTTATATTTTTCGCTGTAAAGAATGGTGTTACTTTATTTATCATCTGCGCTCTTCCCAGGTGACAATAAGTATTGTGTACATATTTTAGTAATATTTTACTAAATTCTTCTGATAATGAGAGTTTTTCTCTTCTTTTTAATTTTTATAATAAATTTCATTTTAGAATATTAGTTTTTTCTTATTGTTTTGTAGTTTTGTGCATCTTCTTTGATCCTTTTTTATGTCTTCTAATTTCACTAGGTTTACAATTTTTAATATTTCATCTGAATTTTCATCAGGCTCTAGAACTGGATGCCTGTTTAAACAGTCTGCCTCTTGGTTTAATTTTCCAGGATTATATTTAACTTTAAAATTGTATTGGGACAGATAGTACGTCAAATCACTCAGTTCTTAATCTGTTATTGCTTTTATATTTAAATTTTTTAAAGGTTTATGATTGGAGTGTATCAAAAATTCTCTTCCAAGTAGCCAATGTGGTCAATATATCACAACCTTTTTTATTGTCAAGCACTCAAGGTAAATTGCTTTTTTTTCCCCTTTTGAGCTTCACTCAATTTTTTCGAAAAATATGCCACTGGCTTATTATCCCCATTTTTGTCCTTGGTTTAGTACAGCTCCGATTTCTTTTATGCGTGCGTTCTTTTTCCAATTGTTCCATTCTGATTCTACTGTATTTTTCAAAATCATACTTGAGTACCAATCTGCGCTTGCATTGTCAAGGAAAAATTTTAGAATTTCTCTTCCACAAAACAGCGTTCACACTCTTTTTCAAACTCGTTTATCCATTGGCATGCGTTTGAGTTTCTTCCATTAAATATCTATATATTTAAAAAAATAAAGCATTCTGCCATGGCTTCGTTTGGAGCTTCTACTGAACCGATTGTAGTATTTTTTCCTTTAAATGAAAGAATGTGATCCCTAGATGTGTTATGAGATATTGTTTGTGTTGATTCACCAACATTTACGGTGTAAATTAATTAATTAAATCATTCTTTAATACTACGCTTATCAGTAGTCAATTGTTTTATTCCAAAATGCTGTTTCAAAATCGATTATATGAAACGCTAGATGTGAGTCCACGCTGCTTCATGGTGGCGCTGCTTGATGTTTTGTTTTGATTGTTGAGATTTGTTTACAATTCGTCACGGTTTTGTTTCAGTGTAATAATTGCATTGTGGCTTTGACAGTTTGCATGTATTTGGCTTTTGTGATGTATTTGATAGAGAGCATTCGGGCAGTGGGTTTTGCTCAGTTGTACTGAAGTAGTGAAGTTGTTCACAGGTTATGTCGAATTCTGAATAGTTGTCCACGCGCCCCCAAAGAAGCAAACGTACACTGGACGCAGAGAATGAGAAAGTCAGCGCAGAAAATGTCAGTTTTGTTCTGCTTTGTACTTCCCATGCGAGAGAAATTCTGCAAACGTGTTTACTCTGTGTTGCTTAAATTGGAAAGTAAGTTTACCTTCCAGCAATATGCCAGAAGTAATCAAATGACACATCAAAAAACTTTAAAAATAATATCCGTCAGTATAATAGTGCTCTTTCTTTTGTGTCATATCGTGTATTATTGGAATATGTGGGCCATTTTGCATTGCCACCTGGTCATGGACCATACGTGTTCAAAATTTTGGGAACTACACATAACAGAATTTCTTCGTTATAACCCGAAGATCCAAACAATGCAACATATTGTGAACATTAGTCTGGGCACAGTATTTTACATTTATCTAAGATCTCACTGTCAAATTTTGACGGGATCTCACTAGTATTGATAAAATCATTGACAAATTTTCTCAAATTTTTTACTTCAGATATTTGTTGCTTATCTTCTAAAACTTTCTTTAAATGTTTCTCAATTGTTTCATCTGAGTTACTCGGGTAGATTTTTCAACTTTTTCCTCTGTAATCTCTTCTATGTAGTAGTTGTAAAATTGCAAATTTTCCTCTTCATCCAAATATACTTTTGATAGATTTTCTGATAAAGAAATCCAGACTTTGATGTCTCTTTTTTTTAAAGTATTTCTTACCTTACCAAATATTTGTGTTATAATTAGCTCCTTGTGAAGGTTTGTGTTTTGGAGTTCATCTGGTAAGCCATTTAAAGTTTTTACCTCAAGTGAATTAATAGCTTAGAACTTGTGCTTCTTGACACATGCCATCATTCATCAATTGTATTCCTGTCTTTGAAATCAATGGCCAGGTGCCTCCATTGCGGTGTCAGGTATCAGTCATTAGTTCGGTAGCATGGCAGATTCAAATTTTTAGGAAACGACACACAATAGTCTTTGTTTTCTTTATACACATATATATGTGTATATGTACATGTGTATACATATATATGTAGTACATAGAAACAAAGGC
This sequence comes from Teleogryllus occipitalis, assembly GCA_011170035.1. Classification (NCBI taxonomy): domain Eukaryota; kingdom Metazoa; phylum Arthropoda; class Insecta; order Orthoptera; family Gryllidae; genus Teleogryllus; species Teleogryllus occipitalis. The sequence goes on along the minus strand of BLKR01005143.1, from coordinate 80,802 downwards.
ATGCAGTGCTGTTAACATTTCCAATTTTAAGCTTGGCAATGTTGCTGATTTTAATTATGAAAATTATAATTAGCAGAGGAAGCTGATTAAGTTGCCCTAAAACTTGCCAAATACTTGTAATAATATCAAATGTTTATTTGTATTTTTACTTTAAAAATGTTGACAGATTTAATGTTCTTTATTTATTTTTATTGTAAAATTCACATAAAATCCATTGAAATGTATTTATACACATTAAATTATAAGAGGATTATAATTCTTTCACTACTTCCTTCCCAACTTTCTTTTCATAATTTGTTGTATTGTCACAAAAATTGTCAATAATATGTAGTACATAAAATAAAGAGTGTTAACTGCAGGACAATTTTTCTCCATAGTGAGTTTTGAAAAGTTCCTGAACATCGGTTTTCTTCTGTTGTATGTTTTTCATTGGTTTAAATAAAGACTTGTATTCACCTATCTCACTTAAAAAGGCAGTTTCTCCCTTTAAAATTACCTCAATTCCGACGTATACGTCGCAGTGAGTTAGACGAAGACAGAATATGGGTAATCCCCCGACATTCTCTCCGCCGCCGCGCAACGCGCCAGCTGTATGGTTGCTCAACCAAAAAGCTTTATCTTCCCCGTGTTAAATCGAAGGACTAAGGAGTAAAAACAATAACTTCATTAATAGAGCCAAGAGCGTGGTGCAATTCCTGACAAGGCACCAGACACCGGAGAGAGCGCCATTTGGACGCCCTTTCGTTTCAAAATGATTTCATACACATCGCTATTGCTGCAATATCTTGAATAATGAATGTTTTAAAAGGAAAATGTATATTCCTAAGATATTATGAGATCTTTTTCATTTTCTGGGGGTTGTGCAACCTAAGCGCGAGCCGCCACTGCTGGGATAGCAATGCGATATTTCACTGATTCAAATAAGGGAGGCCTTGCTTTCACTGATTGCAACAGCTATTTACTCCACTGGTTCAATTAGTTGCCACAGATTTCACTGATTCAAACAGTGTAGTTTCACTGATTCAAGCAGTGAAGTTTCACTGATTCAAAAAGTGGACCCGATTTTCACTGATTCATTCAGTTCAGTTCACTGATTGTCAGTGGTCGGATTTTAACTACCACAATCAGTGAATAGTCACTGTCAATCAGTGGCTTTTCACCGATTCAAGTTGAGAGAGTAAGGGCCGAAATAAAATGAACTTATTTTTCTGCTCCTTAACCTATTCCCAAACCAAACCTACCAAAACGTTTTCTGAATATGGGACAAGTGGTTCTTTTGCAAACTATTTACATTGAGAGAACACTTTGGATCTCTTCCGTTATACATATACAAGATCAAGAATGACTGTTGCTTTTTTTAGCGGGGAATCTGTACTGCCTTGAAAGACCAAGGCCAATTACATTTCTCAGAGTATGATAATGTCTTTATATGAGTAAAATATGGTATTAGACTATTGTTGAATAATTATATTTATTTATTATAAGTATGCTACGTCTAGCTGATACTTATAAAAACAAGAAAAACTTACTTTTTTAAGAAGTGTATAATTATACCATCAAGGAAATGTTCGTGACCACGTTATGGTTTCAAAATCATTTAAATTTGAAATAATAAATATCTTAAAAATATTTTTTGTCAATGCAAAATTTAAAACTTCAAAATGGGTTTCCTCTAAGCGAGAAGGTCGTGAATATAAATCTATCCAAATTCATAATAGTTGTAGTGGATTTAAATTGCCTTTTAGGGGAAGGTAGTTATTTATTTACTGAAGGTCTAAATTGATAGTATTAATTTTGTGAACAAAAATTTGAAATTAATCATAACACTGCGCTATATTGGCGAAATTACATGGAGGAACTTGTGCTGACGATTTACTGAGCTTTTCTTCACAAATACCAAGTCTAAATAAGAGAGGAAATTGAAGAAAGTTTTTATTTTCACGTAGGAAAAATAATGTTCGATTCTTCCCCAACAGAGAGTATTTGGAGGATTGGTTAATTAGTATTTCCGGACGCGTCAACGGCGAAGACTATTAGTCCCATAAGTGTAGAACAAGTTTTTATCGCGTGAGGTGGTGGTAATATTATTAGGCTGGTTAGCGAGATCCAGCGCCGACCTATACGCCTGATTGCTGGCTTTTCCTCATCCACGTATCCCATCAGTGGGGCTTTACCTCAGCCGAGACAAGCGCTAAGTCTCCAACTGGTCTCCCGACGTGTGACAGAGTAGTGCATGTTAGTGAAAGTGTGATAAGTAAGGACTGAGGATAGCACAAGGAAGAGGCACAGAAGATCGCGCGCAGTCCGTGCCCCGCTTGATAGTGAATACCGGAGCAGTACTCTAAGAATACCGGAGCAGTACTGTTGATCAGAGAAACCACAAAACTACCAATCGGAGCTGCCGGCCGCTAGAATTCTCCTCTAGACGGCGGATGAATTCGACCTAGCTGACAAGCTAGTGTCGAAAATCCTGCGATCGTCGGGACTCGAACCCTAGGGCCTCCCGGTCAGAGGCATTGCAGTAACTTAAGTTGATGACTTGAACCACCTAAGACGATAAATTTATTTAATAATCTATAAACATGTTTATTTATACATAAACAGAACTACGAATCATCATTAAAATTTGATCCTGACATTGATGCTCATACACAGGCGACCGAAAGTTCTTGTGCCTGGTAAAACAAAGGTAAATGTTTAGTGTGGAACTAGTCGACCGCACGCTTACTTGTGCGAATTTAGGTGGCGGAGGAGAAAAGAGACCTATTCAAGCAAATGCTCCACATCGCAGAATTCTGGCCTTCCTCTTGAATGTTTCGTTTCAATTACATTTTATTTTATTTATACCGTTAGAAGTGGGTTAGGTACTGCTTGTATTGCATAGAATTTCTGTTAGTGAGTAATAACAGTTAAGAGACTAATGAACAGGATATTTCAGCTAATGAACTGGTTGACATATAACGGAAAAGATACAATAAATAAGGCCATAAATATTAATATGACAGATAATAATAATAATAATAATAATAATAATAATAATAATAATAATAATAATAATAATAACAATAGGTCAGAATAATGCAGCCTGAAAGTTTCTGATTAATTTCATAAATAAAAGGTATGAAATAACTCTTATAATATTCCCAATTTGAGGGAGGACCATTACGCTACTTAATTTATCAAATTTTAATGCTGTTCATCAGACGTGTTTTTGACTAGATATTTCATTTTACTAGATAGATATATTTAATCTACAGGATGCAATATCCGTTGGTAGATTTCTACGAAATACTACAATGTAGTTCATAAAACGAATATTATTACATAAAGAAAAGAAAAAACAATACAACGCAAGGCGAGCGACTCAAATACATTAATCTATATTTTACATAACTATTTTTTTCCAAAATTTATTTGCACTTTCACGGCCAGTCGCAAATGCTTCAGCAGGTAAATTGTTCCAGTCATTTATAGTTCGATTGACAAATAATAGTTAACGACTTAGAAAATTAAATACTGTAATCATTGTGTTTACGCATTGTACTTCAGTTTATAAAATAAGATTTTAAATTACTACTGCCACAGTGCTCTCTTTAGATACTTGAACAAAGGCACTAATGTATACTGAAACGCTCTTAAATCTTATACCGGGAGAGGTGGCTTGGGGCATCAACTGATGTCACAACTGTGCCTATGATCGGAAGGTTCTAGGACCTCGGTTCAAATCCCAACGATGGCAGGGTTTTCGACTCTAGCTAGGTTCATCAACATGATCGTTATTACTAGGGAGCGTATTTTAATGAAATGTCATTTTTTTTCTTTTCACTTTAGAACTATGCCGTTTAGCATACAAATTCATTTTATGTTATGACAAAAGGAAATGACCCATTTTTATACGTCATTATTTTACATTTTTTGTCGATTTCGACTAATAAGTCACTTTTTACTGTGACATACCAATATGTGGGACCTTGTATTGCGTCACATTTATTCTAAACAGGGTGAATTGTAAGGATAGACATTTATAAATATGGCGGCATAGCAACGGTAGACGAGTTGTCGTCAAGGTCAACAAACTTCATTGCTTTGAACCACGGGGCGCGGCTAGTTGTTTGTGGGTAGTAAACTGTTTGGGGATTGGCCGAGAAAGCAATGACAGTCTGGGGCGCGGCTAGTTGAACTTGTAAGTAATTAAAGGATTGGCTAGGCATGGAATTTTTTCTGACAAGAAACAGTAGCAAGACGGGCCGAGTTTTGAAGGGCTGAAAGAGGGGAATATGGATTCATTCCGATTTATGCCGTGGTGCTGTGTGGATCGTGTGTAGACAATTGATTGGGAGTTTGGGAATTGTGAACATTTACTTTGGAGCGTATGTTTGTCGGACTTGGAATATTGATGAAAGGTACGGAAATTGGAACTTGGAAATATTTCGAGTGCAGCAGCTAGAATTGTGAACTTAGGTGAATGTGTCGGCAACAGGACTGGGAGTATTTGATGCAGATAATAGTTTGCTGAACTTTAACATTTTAAGTATACGCGTAGAAAGAACTGGGAACTTTTAAAAGGAAAATTAATTAAGTCTTATCAACTTATGAGGCGGTGAGGATCAGTGACTTGAATACACTTGTGCCAGAACGGAAGAAAAGATGGTATTTGGACCTGGAGCCATCGATACCGAGGAAGATTGAAAATGGTTCTACGCGGCGACATCGGTCCATAGAGCGCGCGAAGACGGGTACTGTAATATAAGGTTTGAGACTGGTCATAACCGAAAGTTTCGTATTGTTATCAATGAAAATTGAATAAACTTACAAGTTTCTGTGAATAGAAAAGATAATTTTCATTTAGCCAATTCCAGCAAATGAGTAGCTAGAAATGTATATTTGCTTTTCAGATTCCTCGGCCATTCTGTACAAATGGCAGATCGAATAATCGGCTATTAACAGTCAATAGCGATTATTTCTTATAAGACCTATCGACCTACTAAGCCGGATATTAATTTAATGTAAATAGCAGTTGAAGAGTAATTTTAATAATTGAATTAACGTAATCTTTTCCTGGCGCCCATATTCTTTTGTAAATTTGGTTACGTTGAATTAATATTAAACGAGTAGAGGAAATATTAAATTTAAAAATAAAATCAGACAGTTTGTTTCATTACCTTTTCCCGGCATTTTTAATGCATTTTTTTGCTTATTTCAACGATTTTAATGTCATTTTTAATGATACTTGCTTCAAATAATATTTACGAGTTGCAAATGTTCTTCACAGAATTACTCAGTAGCCTATTCGATTTGTTCGGTCAGAAATCGTTTTGACGGCCGTTGTATATAATTCTCGTGACGAATATCACCTTTGCCGGTTGGGCCGATTTCGGGATAACTAAAGACGGAGATTTCCTGGTAAAGAACAGTCTAAACCAAAAGTTTGCAAGCTGAGTTCACTCGAACGAATGGAAGAAGCCTCGATTACATCAGCAATGTATCCAACAATTTAAGTTGTTCATACGAACTGATTTTGCTATTATTTTTTACGTCATTTTTCTTTTGGTTTTAGTGCATTTTTAAAGCAATTTAAGAGCATTTTATTGATCACTTGGGCGATGTTTTAGGACATCAAAATCCGCCCCTTAGTTATTACCATCTCCCGCTGCCCTGAAAGACTCTGAACAGGAGTATTGGTGTCACAATTGATGTGGAGGATTCCTCCGGCCTGAGTGCGCGCGCGTGGTGCTCGCGGGCTGGAGCCCAACCCCCTCCCCACAGGCCGCGCACCTGCCGCCGCCTGTCGCGCGAGCGAGGAGGAAGCCAGGAAGTGATCTGTCACATGCTACGCTCTCGGAGCCCAACAAGCGCCTGGAAGAGGAGCGTCCCACTGCGACTCACGCAAACATTCGCTCTTATTAATATTTTCATCGGTTTTATCTTCATCTTTTACAAGCGTAGAGGGGGCATCCAGGAAGTATTTCGGTGGTCCCTATTATAATTTTTTGAAATAATTTTTTTAATGCAGGCTAGAAATATAAAAAAGTATATATTTACGGTGAGAACACACTTTTAGATGTGATGCGATCGTTTGGAATAAATGAAGTAAAATTGTAGAAAATGTTGACTTTGATGGGAGGGGCTTGGCTCCCTTCCCCTGAATCCGTCACTGAGGTCACACGTGTAGTGTATACTACCTTGGCAGCAGCGAGTTTGTCCGAACTACTTTGCCCATAGCCATGACGTAGGAGGACATGGAGATAGACGCCCTTCTACAGTATTTGAAGATGTAATTCATTACTGTTATTGTGACGTTAAACGTGGTTTAAAACATTTGAATAATTAAGGAAGTGCAAATCAGTTAAGATAAAAGGAAAATAATATAAATAAAGAAACGGAAGCCGCTTCGGATAGCTGAGATCGCTAAGGCAGTAGTGGCGTGGCGATCTCGGACGGAAGGATCGCGGGTTCGAGTCCCGCCTCGGGATGCTTGTGTGTGCTTTGTGTTTGCATGTCTGTGATTACCTATTCACCCATTATCATAACATATTTCATTTCTCCAGGACTAACAACCCATGGGTGTAAAAATGGATTCGGTATAAAAGTGCTGATCCTACCTTATAGGTCACATGCACTTGTCGCCGGGGACATATTACTGGGCCTCGGTGGTTGCAAGCGGCGCTTTCGCGTGGTCCTAGGAGGGCCAATTCGCGACAAAAAAAGATAAACTAGTGGGAATACGCGGATTTCCGTAATGCAATGCAACCAGTAATAGGGAACGGATTTTCATGTAATTGTATGTTTTACAGGAACTACCCGCATTCAATAATATTATTTAGAATTTCCGAAGACATTCCGAATGAATTAGAACAAGTTTTTTTTACATATTTTGGTGTAATTACATATTTTTACATATTTTACCTATTACTATATATTTCGTTACATTTTAATACATTTATACTACGAAATGGAACATTCCACATGCCCGTTTGCAATATACGTTACGAAATCTTTCTTACATTGATTGATTGATTGTTTCGTGTTTCCGGGCGCGTCAACTGCTTTGGTCATTAGTACCGTTAGTGTAGTGCATGCTTTTTCTCGGGAGATGGCGGTGATCTCTCGCTGGATGGCGAGATGCAGCACTGACCTACCGTCGGCTAGTGGGGTTTCCCCCTAACCAGGACTCTCCCACCAGCGGGGCATCGCCCCAGCCGGGACAAGCTCTAAGCTCCCGACCTGTCTCCCGGAATATGTGGTAGTGTAGTGCATGTTAGTGTGTGTGTGTGTGCAAGGGGAGAGGTTAGGACAAGGAAGAGGAAGGAAAGGTCGCGCGCGCGGTCCGTGGCCCGTTTGATAGGGTACTGCTCCGGCATTCGCCTACTGTTGATCGGAGAAACCACGGAAAACTACCGATCAGAGCAGCCGACCACTAGAATTCTCCTCCAGACAGCGACTGAATTTGACCTACAGAAAAGCTAGTGTCGAAAATCCTGCCGCCGTCAGGACTCAAACCTAGGACCTCTCAGTTAGAGGCGCAGTTGATGCACTGAGCTACCGCTCCCGGTAAATCTTTCTTACAAATCACATGAAATGCTGTTGCGCTTCTATGACCACTATATCTTCACCTTGAATTGTCAATTCACCTTGAATTGCAGCAATTCCGAATCCTTGTTAAGAACTGATCGGCGAATTTCTATGCTCGCTAAATGCTTGTTGATAACAATTTTAAACGAAATAATGAATTTTTATTTTACATATATTCTATTTCTTCTTCCATGTTTTGGAAAGATTATATATATATATATATATATATATATATATATATATATATATATATATACACACGATATATTTTGCATTTTTTATTACAATAAATTCCGTTCCCTAGTTATTACTCAACACGCACTTAATCCTGAAAACATCCGAGCCACAAAAATCATTATCGTTGAAATATACCCTGGAAAGTATGTGGCCGTAGGGAATGTGGTCGTAGAGAAGTTCTACACATTCACAACGCAGAAAATAGAAAACCCTCGAAACATTGTTTCATGTCGTAACATTGTTATAATTATATAATTACAACAATAAAATACAAAAACTCGTAAAACTAAATAATAAAATTAACTAAAATTAACTAATTAAAACTAGAAAATAAAATTGAAACATTGCCAATAGCATAAAAATTCATTAACAGTTTTTCTATTTTTTATCTACTATCGAATGATTATTGTGCACATTTAGTGAACATTTCGAGCATTTCTGAGAAGCGTCCCGCCTGACACCGCTCTGTGGGAGTGAGGGAAGCACCGACGAGATAGCAACTTCCTTGGGCAGCGTCTCGGCCCGTGGGCGGCGACAGTTCGGCAGAGATTATTTTCCGCAGTACTCATCACGTCCCTGGAGTTATTTTTCTCTACATCATTTGATTTCGAGTGGTAGTATGCCTACCGGTCATCAATAGGGCCCGGATTTTAATGACAAGTCATATTTTTTCTGAAACTTCGGAAGAATTTTAAAAGGAATCCAGGTATTGTTGATTAGAAAAACGTATTTTTATTGTACATATAAAGTCATATTTATACCGTTTTTAGTAAAGGTCATATTTTGGCCAAATGTCACAAATGCATGCATTTGTCGTATTTTTAAGGACAGTTTTTAGTAAAAAATCATATTTCGGCCAAATTTTGCCAAACATGCATACATATGTCCTATTTTTAAGGACACAAGAATAAAAGGCTTCAAAATGTGTCTTGCATGACAATGTATCAGGTGATAGTGCCACAAATATACTTACAAATTATACTACAAAGGATTATTTGAAAGGTAAGTGAATTTGAACGAAGTGTGTTGGGCCGAGCTCTCGGTCAGGTGGCTGAAAAAGCGTACAACAAATTTCTGCGAAATACTGGATATTCTACGTTGTGTAAAATTAGCGATATAATTTCTGAAAATGCCGCAACATTTGAAGACAATGAACCAATGCTGCTCTGCAGTGACATCGCCGCCTCCAAATCCGCTCCCGTGACGTCATGTGATGTGAAGAGGAGCTTTCCCAGTTACAAAACTATCCTCAGCGACAACTGTTGGTCTTTTGACCTGAAAATAAATCTTGTAATCTAATGCAACTTTCTAGAAACTGAAGACTGAGAGGAAATTAGAAAACAAGAAGAATGCAGTAGAAAAGCAAGACATTTTATTTGATGGGTTTTATTGTACTGTACTTGATTTGTTTTACACACACAAGCAATATTTTTTAATGCTAGTTAGTTCCAAAGACTGCAAACCGTATGTACCGTACTCACAATCTGTTCGAGTGAATTTTGTATTTGTTATACCTAAAAAATAAACAGGAATTTTTAAAAGATAAACTTGTATAACGTCATTTTTAACGTCATATTTATATGGGTTTTAGGTCATAAATGCTTGCATATTTCGCTGTTTTTTAGGTCATTAAAATCCGGGCCCTAGTGATCAGTGACCGCAAGGTATTCCTCTTTATTTTTCTGCGAAGAATAATGTAGCGTTTCTCCAAAATTTTGTCTGTAATACATTATTAGAAAGAAATGGGACTTTTATAGCTGTGTTTTGGAATAATCTCCTAATTATGGTTTGCAAACTAATCGCGAGAGATTAGGTTGTATTCTAGACAAAACTTCAAAATTTGAACGCATCTCCTGTTACTAAACTTTTTTTCCTTATCCGCTGCTTTATTTGGATGCTGTCGAAGATTTTCCACCGTATATCCTAAAACCAGGACCTTTCAGATCAGCAAGTTCCAACTAGGGTCTCGCAATAACGCAGCAGGACAACCGTTCAAACAACCGTTCAGACAACCATTCAACAATTTACAATAATCGCATTTATAAGATTGCGATAATTGCAGGGGAATGCCCTGCTGGCGGAGATAACTTGAAGAGGGAATACCGCTAGCCGACATGTAGGTCGGCGCCGGAACTCACGTTCCAGCTGGGGGGATCACCGCCACTTCGCTCCGCGTAAGATGCACCACACTTAAGAGAGTAATCGGTTGACACGTCCGGAATCAACCTTTCAATTAACAGAAAGGAAAGCCGCCGGACCAGATAGTCGAGGACGCTAAGGCTGAAGAGCCGTAGTTGCCCCGTGCCTCAAGGGTTGTGGGTTAGATCCCGCACGAGGCATGGATGTTTGTGCGTGTATCTGTGTGTTTGTAATTGTCCTTTCATCCTTCATTATCATCATTTCATATCTCATCCCCCGAGGGCTAAAAACCTTAGGGTGAAGAAATGGATTCAGTGAAAAAAAATGCTACCCCGTATAAGTCACGTCCACTTACCCCCGGGAAAATAAGACTGGGCCTCGGTGGGTACAATGGCACGTGCGCGTGGTCCAAAGATGACAAATCCAAGACAAAAAAAAACAACTAAAAATGATCAGTGTGCAGACTGTTTGCGCGATCACGTGCACAGATTGTACTACTCCACCATAAGTTTTACTGTTATTTAACGAAATAAATCAAATCAAGCGAAAGGCAATCGTGAGCCTGGGCGGAGGGGTTTGGGGTTGGGGTTGGGGGTGCGAGAGCGGGCGTGTGGAGCCACGCGCGCAGCTGCCCAAGCGCAGAAGCTGGCTGCGCGGGCCATCGCTGCTCGCCGGCGCCTTCCCCGCCCCCCTCGCGCCACACGCCTTCCGTTTCCTGTGCCCGCCGCCAGGGGAAGAGGCGGCAGCTGCGAAGCTCTGGACCCAAGGACGCGCGACCAACGCCGCCCACGGCCACGGCTACGACGCGACGCGCCGAGGGGACGTGCCATTGGCGGACCCGCGTACAAAGGCTATATTTAAGAGATTTTGCACAGCAAGAAGCATCTTAATATTTCGCTTTTAAGCCTCTGCGCATGCGCCAACTCCAACGTTACGCTGGAGCCGTGGAGGAAAACGCTGTATCATTAGAATTGGCCGGTGTAGTCACGTGACTTGTCGCTCACCAGTCACGTGATCAGATAAATTGAATTTATTTCCAACTATGACAGAAGAGTGTGCTGCGAACTCTGTATTCTCATGATGCAGCATCATGTTGATGGTTCTAATCCAGGTAAAAAGTTAATAATACTTACATTTATTACATAACGTAATTACACAGTAATACAAATAAATACTGGTATATTTTTATGTAATAGTAAAAAAATAATAGTAATAATAATATTTTTGCGCAAATCAGAAGGCCACTAGAAAAAATATTGGAAAAGACGAAATACATATAATTCCAGAGGTTCCAGATATGAAATCAGTGGAAGTGTAGTAGAATTCTAGAACAACATCCAGTGAACAGAAAATAACTTCAACGAATGAGCCCTGGTTTCAACAGTTAGAGAAGAAGAGAAGAAAAAAGAAAAAATCGGAATCATGACGTCACCAGGTAGAACAAATACTTTGAAAGACGTTGTGCGCAAGCTGCGCAACTTAAAATGTTCTGGATTGAACGCACTCTATAATTTCTGATTCAAAAGATTCACTAGCCTTCATAATATTATAATGGATTCGAATAACACTTACCTACAGAACCCACAGGAAATCCCTTCCTACAAATGTGTAAGAGTAACACGTTCATTAAATCTAAGTCAAAAAACACAAAAGATCCTCCAAAATTCCGGCCAATCACCTGCCTCAATGCATTTTATAAAATCATTACTATTTGTAATAGAAGACTCAGTAAGGGTGCTGTAAGGAACGAAATGTCATCGTGTTCTAGGCAGGCAGAGTGTTCTGCAATCGATATGTGTACCTTGCTGATGATTACAAAAAGGCATTTGACTCGATCCCATTTGATTGGTTAATCTACATCCTTTCAATATATATGGGATAAATCACATAATTTTGAATTTCTTGGAATTCATCATGAACAAATGACACACTATGAATTATATCACCTCAGGAACAAAGTGGCTATAAAGACATTGGATTTCAAACGTGGTATCTTTCAGGACGACAGTTGGAGTCATTTTTGCCGTACAATGAACCCTCTATCAACTCTATTAGACAAGAATGGATCAGGATTCAAATAAAAAGGCACTGGAAAATTTAAAACACACATCTTGCATACATGGATGACATCAAACAATACTCTTCAGAATATGGATTGAAATAGTTATTCGGAATTACTGAGTATTTCTCTAGAGATGTAGGAATGCAACTTGGAACTGAAAAATGTAAGGTCCAAAGCATAAGAAAGGATCACCTCACAAGTGATACTATGAGACGATCTGAAGAGACTTTAACAGATATAAATACGAAGGAATTTACAAATATCTTGGAATTCAGCAAAGTTCATGAGAAGCTCACATGCAAATAAAAGAGGAGCTGATGACAATTTGATCACCGGCTGAAGACAGTTTTCAAGACCTCAGCTCAATAAAGCTAACATCAGCTCTCAATACCTACATAATACCGCAGTACTCACGTACTCTATGGGTTTTGTCAAGTGGACCAACATTGATATCAAAACTATAGAAAGATCCATAAGAGTGCCTATGACTCGCTTTAGATATCACCACCCCAAGAGCGCACTCGGAGGGTTACGCTACTAATGAAATAGAGGATCGAGTATTATGAATCTACCAAATCTACTCAAGGAAATTAATGCCTTGAGATATTACTTCAAAACCAGGCTTTAACCTCCCCACTGCAAAAAATAATCCAACAGGTAGATAATAATTGCACACTATTCGACTTTAGAAATGAAATGATTCTGCAAAAGTCACCAGTTGAAGAAGAAATTGAGAAAAGGAAGCATGTCTTCCACGGTGTATGTTCTGCACCAGTAGTCTGTCAAAACGTAGACGTTGACGTAGCGTTCAAGCATCTCACTGAGGGGTAGCTGTTCCCTAAGGCTGGTGACCTCGTAACCGCAATTTAAGACCAAATAATAGCAAGAAAAAATAACTCAGTCACGTAGTTAAAGATCCTGGAGTTGTGAATGACTATTGGAGAATGTGTGACAAAAGAACTGAAACGTTCTAGCATACTAAATTATCAGGTTGTAGTGTATTGAAACCCACTGAATGCAGACTAATAGCGTTTTCCATTCGTTGCACTAAAACCCACTCTAGTGCAGGGCAAAAACGTCATCGCTCCGCAACAGTGCTGCCCCACACGCGTGAAGGGCAGCTACGAATGAAACGGAACTGAGTCAGTGCTTGTGCGCTACGCAGTGAGATTATACACAGCTGTTTTTGGTCTGTCACACTGGAACTCGAAAAATAATAATTTTGAATTATGATCGTTGTTATAATTTTTATGAAGTCTATTGGTAATTCTTACTTCTTAATTCATAAATTATTAACATGTAATTTCTTTATTTAAAAACTACGAAAACTTCAAATGCGTATGAGACGAAATTTCACTTTTCGAGAATTGTCAGTGATTGATATAGTACACGATATTTTGAACCGAAAGGCTTCTGCAGAATTGTTTGGTTACTGAAAACCATAAAAATATTAACATGAATATTTCCGCTGGTTTATGTATGGGCGTGCGAAAAACATTTCTTGGCATATATATTTGAATGATTTTGTAAGGGTCACTATTTTTATTTTTACTTTATTAGCGTTTCGAAATTGAGACATACCTAAAACAATTTGGTTTCTAAATAGCACTGGGCTTGTTAACATGAAGTTATTCAAGGTTAAATTTTCAGAAAACATAATCTCATTTTCCGAACTTTGCATAAGTCACAAAAATTATTTTAAGACATTTCTTGCAAAACATAACATACTCCGTCATTCGAAGTATCCCTGCGTGATAGAAGATCCTCTATTGCCTTCACAATTTCACCATGAATCCAAATCAGGATGGATAACTTCCGTACCTAACCTCACAATGGCCCGGTGCACTGGACTGCACTGACTCGATCGTCAGTGCAGTTAGGGCGCCCCGAGTGCGCCCTGGTTCCGTGCGATTGTGCGAATGGAACATGCGCTTCTTTGCACTGGTGCGCCCTAGCGGTCGAATGGAACACGAAAGCTGACCTGAGTGCTTACTGGGTGCGCACCAGTACGGCGAATGGAAAACGCTATAAGGCATGATAACGTGGGGCGTATAATCCACGCCAAACTCTCCAAGAAATATGGTCTCCTGCAGAGTACTACTTATTAAAAGTACTATTCCCAACCTTTTCTTGAAAATGATACCTACAAACTATTCAGAGACCTAACATGTAAAACAGTCAATCACCACGAACCCGAAATCATCATTTGTGACAATGTATTTAGTAAGATCCGGTTTGTAGACCTCGCTGTGGTAGATACCAACAATTTCATGAATAGGGAGTTCGTTCAAGTGAACTCAACTTGAAAATTTTGGTTTGGTCTATTATTTACCAGGAAATCTCTTCCTTTAGCTATCCCGAAATCGGTTGAACTGACAATAACGCTGATAGGCGTCACAGGAACCTTTGTATCCATACTCACAACAGGTGACATTACAATTTCTGAGCGAAGAAATCTAATAGGCTACTCAGGAATTCTGTGGAGATCATTTGTTGCATCTCGTAAATCTTATTTGAAGCAAGTACCATTAAAATGATATTAAAATCGATGCAATCAGCGAAAAAACATTAAAAATGACGGAAATTGGTAAAAAATGACTTATTAGTCGAAATCGACTCAAAATGCAAAACAAAATACACATAAATATGGGTCATTTCCTTTTGCCATGTCATAAAATTAATTTCTATAGTAAACGGCATTCTTCTAAGACGTAATTGTTAAAAGAAAAAGTGGCATTTCATTAAAATCCGCTCCCTAATCATGACAGGCAGCCAAACGAAGTTGGAAACGTACTTAGAATTTGTCCATGTTATAGAGGAGGAATTTCGGGAGGCCAGCCGAGAGCATAGAGCTTGTCTCAGCTGGGGCGGTACCCTGCTGGTGGAAAATCCTGGAAGAAGAAATCCACAGCAAGTCAACGTGTAAGTTGGCACCGGAGTTCACCACCCAGCGAAAAAACACCGCCACCTGCCGCGATAAAACATTCACCACACTAATGGGACTAATGACCGTTGCCGTGCCTAGAAACAAACAATTAATGGATCAAGGGAAACTGAATGCAAAATGTACTTGAGAGGGGATTAGGGGGTAAATAACTGATATAGTGAACCAAAAATGTTAATTCCGAAAGGGTTCACTATAACCGGTGTCCATAGTATTTTCTACAAAGCAAGGTGTAGTAAGTCTGGAAGATATTTTTCGGGACTTTTTTTTGTTATTAATTACAAAGTAACTGTAACAAATTCTATAATTTGCTGTCAAGTTCACAAATTTACATGAATTTTATCATGAGAAATCTGTATTACGTGAGAAATTTGTATTATTATTATTATTATTATTATTATTATTATTATTATTATTATTATTATTATTATTATTATTATTTGTATTACGTTTGTATAACATTGAATGCATTTACTGACTGTAAATGTATGCATGTCAAACTTCCTAATTTTAGATCACAGAAACGGGGTGCCAATTAAGGGAGAACGTAGGTGATTGTCTCCCCCTACAGAGTTTCATCTCCCCTGCTGGAAACGTATCGAGTGGTTATTTTCAGAGGCACAATTAATCTACATATAATCGTTTCATATATGATTTCCACATTTCGAAATATTCAATTCACGAAATTTTAATCCAGGAAAATGGAAAAGTAAACTTTACCAAGAGCATTCTGAGGAGTCGTAGTCTGTGCGGCGTAAACAAAGATAGGCTCAGCAATTCGTCGAAACCCTCCCCTCCTCCGCGAAGGATTGAACATTGCCTTTTGGAGAAAATCGCCATGACACACCCTGTAAGGGAATTCGCCTGCTTGGGATGCCGTTGCTTGAGTCTCCCTTCCCAGCATCTTCTGTCGGTTTTGAGGCTTGGGCGTCGGGCCCATGGGAGCCCCGCCGCTCGCGTGCTGTCAGCGGCGGCGGCGGCGGCTGCTCCGCGTCAGCGCCCGTCACTCGGCGTCGGCGCCTGCGCAGCTTTCGGCCGCCGACGCTGACAAATGCGCAGCGCAATGGAACAATCCGCCAGATTGCGCGTTGCGCGGGGGCGGCCGCGCCGAGTGACGCTGCGCAGCGACCGAGTGGGAGTGACCCAGTGGGCTCAGACCAGGGCGTAACGAACCGTAAGTTTTAAGTATGAGGAGAAAAGTAGTGGCGGCTGCGGCAGAGAGGGACGGGGCACTGCCCTCCCACACGTCTAGTTTTCATTTCCTTCTGTATAGTATTCGATATTAAAATAGTTGTTCGCCACGTTATTTTCCGATTTCAGGATTCAAAAATCTCGGCATTTCATAATCCGTGTTTTCCTTCATTGGTTAGAGATATTCGAGAACTGTGTCCTAACTCACTGCAGCCAACTATGGTATTGCCGTACGGTCAATGCTTTGAGTTGTGAAAATTGCAACATGGGGCTTGCAAATGGCAGCTGTCTGCGGGCGCATCCCGGGAACGGTGACTTACTTGGCAAATGTTTTGTTGCAGGATGTCCAAGCTACCTACTGACGATTATTTGAAGTCCGTCTCCAAACTGTGACTTTTGTCCAAAACGGCAATATACCTGATGGAAAACACCCAGATAACTTGTTTGCACCGCATCGTTCAAAATTCTGTAATTGAAAGTTAACAACTCCCAGACTTTAGATTACGAATAATAAACAAATTCCACGTGTATGTGATTCTTATAAGCCTCTCTTCATTAAGCTGCGAATTCTACCATTACCGTGCCTCGTTGTTTACCAATCGGTGGTCTACGTAAAAAAATTACTGGCTCATGGTCGGAAACATATTTCCAACCAATACAGTTGGTTTATAGCTGTGTCACTCAACTTAATAATCACATTCATCGGGTGTCAGTATCAACAGCTCACTACAAAAAATTCACATATAATACATGCTAATTATTTTACAACTCACTGCCAAATGGCATCAAACAATTAAAATCGATTCACAAGTTTAATTGCGAAGTAAAATATTTTCTGCTGCACAATTGTTTCGAATCAAGTAGGGACTATACCGAGCATTAAGAAGGAAAGGAATATTAACTTTAACAATGATTTTGAATATATTAATCATCATTTGGACTGTATAATTCGAAACAACCTGTAACAAGTATTGTACCTGACCTTCTGAACCAATGATTGCCATCTCGATCAGTTTTCGTCCAGTTTCCCTGATTATTTGAGCGAATGCTGAGATGGCTCCCCTTTTGCTTCCGGACATACATGCAACTTCACTATCTGTGCACCTTTTCTTGACCTCTTTGGGGAAGGCAAATGTCCAAATAAACGTTTTCAATTTTATCGCGGCAGTAAGTCAATTCCTTCATGTAAATAACTAGGGATAATAGGGAAAATCTATCCCTGATTTGCCTTTGAAAATAGTTATTATTACACGGGAGGGAATATTTTTATATCAATTCTTGTGAGAAACCTGTGCTATCTGTATTCATAATACAACTTAAAATGTATATGAGTTAGGACATTCATCCCAGGGCTCAAGAAACCGTACACATATTGCACATCCCCCATAGTACTTCACAGAGGTTTTTAACTGTTTTTGACTTTAAATAAATAAAGATCTTGCACTTAAGTCTTCTAGAATTGTAAAGTCCTTGAGAGATTATTATTTATTGCATATCCTCAAAAATCACGTTCACCTACCCCGCTGAATATTCATCGAGGGCCAACAATCTCTTACCAATCTTGGCATTTCAAAGCACCATTCACCAGACGGAAGTTAATTCCCGGTATATCCCATGCGCGAAAATAATCACTTCAATCTCGCCGCCCGCGGGTCGAGACGCTGATCACAGGAATTTGCCATCGAATCGGTACGGTGTCACGTGGCATTCCGGAGAATGCGTATGAAACAAACGACATAGAATAAGTTTGAATCCAAAGTCTTGAAACTTGAAACTCTAAAAGCTTATCCAGTTTTGTAGTTCTCTGGTAAAATTTAATTCTTATTGGATACATTTTGCAGTTTCATGAACATTTTGTAGAACCGAAATGGGACCTCACCCGTATTACTGTTTTTAAATTCTGTTTTTAAACATTTCCACTTATTCGAATTGTTATTCGGTAGTAAAAAAATAAGTAAATTTATTAACACTCGAGAGCGAACACTTCTAGTTATTAATGGTTAACCACCACGCTTGTTGGTGCCTTTATTCTCAAGATTCACCTTACAGGGAGTCCCGCCGTCTATGGACCACCTTAACTACTTCTAAAAGGTTAACGATATCGAAATGCAGTTTTCACTCAACAATGCGGAATCAGGGGGTAAGTAATTGAGTGATATTGTTTGTAATATGGTGTGACGTTGAGAGTTATAGTTTTAAAATTGTTTAGTTTTCGAGAAATTTAATCATCTTTAATTTTTTTAGTGAAACCATATATTTTTTTCACTAGCATTAGATATATCATAAAAAGGGATACTACTGTTTTGAGAAAGGCGACCCTGGCAATTGTTACTTTTCGAAAAGGTGGCCTTCGCGGTCTCTCCCCTCTCCCCGCAAAATGCCGGCACCGGCCGAGTATTAATATAAAATGTTTAAACTAAATTAATTTAAACATCATATAGTAATACGTATTTTAACATTTCATATAATTGTGAATATTAAATAAACTTAAACAATGGATGTTGTTTGAATTAATCGCCCAGGAGACCCCACTTGGGGCTCATCCTTTCACACATTTACCTGAGTCAGTTCTCCCTGTCGGTCGCTCTCCTCTTCCCACAGAGCCTCAATCAGCCGCCCTTGTGTCCAGCTGCTGGCTGATTACTGTAATCCCTCGGCTCAAAGGCCCGAGGACCAGCGTTTGGACGGAGGGGCAGCGCCCCGCGCACTTAAGTCCCTTGCAAGGGCAGATGATCTTGTTAGTGGACAAGCCCAATGAAGAATCAAGCTTAAAGCTATCAGGACATCTCACATGGTATCCAGGCAATGAAAAATCAGCTTGTGCTTTCTGGAAGTGCTGTCGCGTTAGAGATAATTGTACTGAGACATATGTCATTAAATAAACATTCTCTGTATCTCCGTAAAAAATTAAACCAAAGGAAATGTTAAAACTACTGGTTGCGTGATCGTAGATAGTGTGATTCGGTAATTCGTGCGGAGAAGCCATACGTGTATTATAAAGTAAGCTTTAAGCACTAATTCTAAAGTTTCCTTTAAGCGCTAATTATAAATTTCATTATATTGTAAAGTGTACTTTCAAAAATCTTGGAAGCTTCTTTGTCGCGACATTACATTTCTGCTTGCATGTTCTCTACTTATGCAATAGATACATGTCGGAATGTTTTCAACGAAGCTTTTAAAAGTTTTAATTAGAAACTGGCGCATAAACACAAAGGCTCGCCAGCTATTGACGCAATCTGTTTCGCGGTACCACGGCGCCGCGCCGACACGCCCTGTGCGGCAAATGACAGTTACGCTCACGTCCTCGATTACTAGTCTAGGAGCTTCCGATCCTCCGATAGCACAGCGCTTCTAGCGAATCCGTGCGCGCGTGGGCCGGTGGGGGAGGAGAGCACCTGAACGGCATTCGTCCTTCAATTACGTAATATGGGCAGTTATTATTAATGGATGCTCAGCGGAATACGTGCAGTCCATTTCAATGGTGCGAAAAAATGCGACTGACGAAGGGAAGAGAAGTAGTAGAAGCTGAAATATTTGAATGATTGATTGATTGATTATTTCGTATATCCCACAGCATCATCTACTATGGTCCTTAGTCCTGTAAGTGTGGTACGTCTTTTGTTATGGGAGGTAGCGGAGTTTCTCCCCCGCTGGGTGGTGAGATCTGACGCCAACACACACGTCTGCTTGTGGGGTATCTCTCATCCAGGTATCTTCCTCCAGCGAGGCACAGCCCCAGCTGACATTAGTTCGAAGCCCCCGACAGGTATCCCAACGTGTGTGGTGGTGTAGTGCATGTAAGTGTAAGTGTATGTAAGTAAGGGGTGAGGATAGGACAAGGAAAAAGGAGGAAAAATCGCACGCGGTCCGTGGTCCATTTGTTAGGGTATCAGTCATTCGCCAGGCTCCATCATTCGCTCTCTAGCTAGAGTCGAAAATACTGCCACCGCGGTGCACCGTCGCAACTCGAAGCCTAGGACTTCCCGGTCCCGGTCAAAAGCACTGCAGTGTCATCAATTGATGCCCAAGGCCCCTCAGCCAGTAGAACCTGAAATAAGATGATAATGAATTTTCGATGAGTTAAATCACAGCTACTCTAGTGGGCGTGCCCTGGTCCAGTGCTAGTATGCGGGCAACGTATGGCCACAAAGTGGCCCGCTGCCTTTCCAGACAGTCCAATGGATGGGGTGGAGGTGCTCGGGACTATCGGTTGTAGTCTAGTGAAATGAGAGTGTCACGAAGGCACCTGCAGCTTTGCCTTAATTCTTGTATTCAAGCAACCCGCGCTTAATGTTCCAACTGTGGATGTGGATGAGATGTGGATGTGAACGACGGATGTGGATGAGAATTCAATAGGCTAATTTCTCCGGTCATTTCGTAATTTCCTCCAATCAATTTCAGAGGGTCGCCGAAAGAGTACAGTAATGGAGCTACACAAGAGTACACTAACGAGCACAATTCTTTCTTCTCCACTCTGTACCCCCCCCTCGTAGTGTTAAGATTGCTCTTTCGGCTGTCCCGCCTCCTCATTTAGCCCTTCACCGAAGACCAGGAAAGATATCTGGCAGTATTGCGAGTGTATTGATATATCAACAAGTCAAGTCAAGTGTCACGTTGGCGGCCGTGGGTGGTAGGAGGAGCGGAAGTATCGCATACCTGCGGGCTGAATAGCCTTGGCGCCACGGCGTTGGGATATATTTAGACCAAGGGGACGCCAGCTTGACCTGGAAGGTCACGTGGTAAACGCGAGCCTCCCTCCTACACCAAGGACGGTCACGTGACGGCTACACTCTAGGTATAAAATCGATCCGACGAGCTCACACGTTTTTTTTTTTTTTTTTTTGAAACCTCCCGCGATGTGCAAAACTTTACGCCCAGGCTGAAGCGTGTCGTGCCTCTTGCACGGGTGACGAGGTCACGGTAGGTGTGCGGGAGAAGCGTCAGTGGAGGCGGGACCTCCCTAGCTATGTCGGGTATCCACAGGGAAATACGCAAAAGTGTGTAGTTTCGGAGCAGAATTTATTTATTGTACATACGTGTAAATAAACTTGTACATACTTGTAAATGTCTGTGTGTTTTTCTCCATGACGCCACACAAGGGACGAGTTTCACTGTAGAAGCATTGGAGAAAAATCAGTAAACTTATAAGGACGCGAGAGACATAATAGATCTTCGCCAACCAATTCATTAAATAGCAATGTAAACGTGTGCTTTGAAATAAAACATAACATCCCGTTTACCGAACATCCTTTTCTCATCCTGATCTCCCCTTACACGCTCAAGCACTACATTACCGCACATGTTGGGAGACCAGTAGGGTACTTAGGACTTGTCCCGGCTGAAGCGGTGCCCTCTAGGGGAGATTCCTCGACACGGCAAATCCCGCAAGCTGACATGTAGATGGGGCGCCGGATCTCACATTCCAGCGAGGCAACCTCCCGGAAAATGCAATGTACCACACTTACGGTACTAATGTCCTAAGAAGCTACCGGGAGATGTGACAGTGCATCAACTGATGTCACTACAGTGCCTCTGATCGGGAGGTCCTAGGTACGAGCCCTGCCGGCAGGATTTTCGGCACTAGCTTGTCAGCTAGGTCGAATTCAGTCGCTGCTTGGAGGAGAATGCTAGCGGGTCGGCTGCTCTGATCTGTACTTTTCCGTGATTTCTCCGATTAACACCAGGCGAATGTCCTAACAAACGGCCCAAGGACTGCGCGCGATCTTTCCTTCCTATTCCTTGCCCTGTCCTCACCTCTTGCATACACAAATTCTTCACTTTCATGCACTACAGTACATACGTCGGGAGACCGATCGGAAACTTAAGTTTGTCCCAGCTGGAGCGGTGTCCCGCTGATGGGAGACGTCTAGTTGGGGAAAACCCCGTTAGCCGACGGTAGACCCATTAGTCTTCGAATCTCACTATCCAGCGGGGGAAAATCAACACCACCTACCGAAAAAAGCATGCACTACACTTAAGAGACTAATGACGCGCCAGAAATGACTAATCAATAAATCAAGAACCAACGTGTAGGTCGGCGTCGGGTCTCAAGTTCCAGTGGGGAAGTAAAATCGCAACTTCTCGGGAAATGAAATGAACCCTACTTACAGGACTAATTACCGAAGAAATTGTCGCGCCCGGAGTGAATTCGGAGACTGATGGCTCGCTCCCTGCTGCCCTCATCCACAGGGTCCTTCGGCTGGTTACTTTCCTAATCCGCACGTGGAGGGTCGTGTGCTGCAGCGGATGAAGCAAACAAAGCCACGGCAGATGATGCAGACGCAGGGGCGCACATCCATCCGTCCTCCGCACGCAACTCACGGCCCTTCCGCCGCCGCGCGCGCTCAAAGGGCACAGCGCCTTTGTTGCCGGGTTTACGGAACACGCCTCTGGAATATCATTCCCCTCCGCACAATGCATTCAACAGATATGTCAAGTATGTCACGACGGCACATACCTCTAGCCACGGCCGTCACACCCGCCGCGATGGAGTTTCCATGAAGTCCGTCAAAATGTTTTACGGGGAACGAAGCTTTATTTCTTTTCTTTCAGAAACTTTTGAGTGTCGTCGGAAGTTCATTTATGTAATGGTAGAATACGGAATACCCCATGCATTGGTGATTATTCAGTTAAACGAATTTAGTGACTTTCAAAACAGCATTTCGAAAATTTTTACCGTCATTAGGTCCCCATGAGAAAAATCAAGCTTCTCATAATTTTCAGTAAATATGTTACGGAAAAGAAAAATAATTGTCACGCTTAATTTTGGTAGAAGACAAATTGATGTACAAACTTTTTTTAAAAAATCGTCAAATTCCCTTGTTTATCAATATTTTTGCGGCTAATTGTATTCTTAAGAACTGAAAAGAAACGTTAAAAGATACCTGAAAAAATGAAGAGGTTAAAAAGAAAGAAAAAATAATGGAAAGAAGTTATGTTTATGTAGAAGTCCTAGTTATTTTCAAGAAATCTGAAAATTTCCTTTTTTTATTTACCAATATTTTTTTCCACTAGACATTACATTATTGGGGAATATCATTTATGTGAAAGAAGAAATAATATTATGCTCACGGATAGAATGTAAAATTCGCTGCATTCAACAACAATAATCAGCGCTATTTAGTTTACATAATAATGTCTGAGTTTCGTGATTTTTGTTGACTAGTTCATGGAGTTTTCTACTTATTAAATTATCCCCTCTTTGTATACGAGTGAGAAACAAATCTAACTACGCGTATTATTTTTTGTCATAGTTTTATTCATACAATGAAAAGATGGGTTGGTTCCTGGGTTTGAAAACGAGGTCCTAGAAAATTGGGGAATAAAGAAAAAGAAAAGACAAGAAGGGAACGAAAGAAGGGGAGTGATTGGGAGAAGAAGCAACGTGATTTACCTATCTATTCACACGCCTTTTAAAGTAGAGGGTGACGGGCTGAGCCAAGGGTCGTGACTTGGATACACAAATATTTCAATACACCTTCCTCTTCTGTTTTACATATTTAATAGCATTTTTTTTACCAACGAAATGCATTTCTAAGTAAAACAATTTACTTCTTTACATTTAAAGCTCCGAAGGAGACCATTATCACTTTAAATTCATTATCACCAATGCATTATTACTTTAAATTATATTCTTAAAAATCAATTAATTAAGTACAAAAACAATTTTTTTCATAAGCTATTTAATTTTTCTTATAAGAATTCACTTAAGGCTTCTACTGACGGTCAGCCTGTTGTCAGACGGTCAGCCTTCTACTGATCGGTCAGCCTGTTGGACCCCCAAACCAATTTTCGTGTGTTCACACTCCGTTGAAGTTGAAGAGCAAAATATCCTTACTTCATAAGCCTTTCTTCAGAATGAAATAAACGAGAAGCGCCCAAATCAAAGATCCTGAAGCTAAAAATACATCTGTGGAAAATTTGAGTATCAATTTCCTGTTCAACGTAACACCTTAATTCAAGGCCAGTTTGCATTGTGTCGACCGACCCGCCTCGCCTAATGTATAGTGGTAAGAAGCAAGCTTAATAAATCAACTGCTGACAGGGAGAACGTCTGATAGGCGTAGCAAATCGTGAACACACTTGTAAACTAATCCGCAATGGTTATGATTGTAGACCTCTACTTGCGAGTCTGCTACTGAAACATGAAGGTTTGTAGATTGGAAGGTTTGAGTCTCGATGGTGGCAGATTTCGATGGATGAGAATTCTAGAGGCCGGCCGCTCTCATCGATTGATTCCATGATTTCCTGTTACGATTTCCAGCGGATACCAAAGCAGCGTCCTGTACAACGGGAAGTGGGCGCAATCCTTCCCCATTTTGTTCCCGATCCCATCCTTTCGCCCTGTTGATGATTCTCCATAGTTTGCAGAGACCAGTGTACCGCCCGTACCGTAGTGACGGGCAGTATTTGCACTGGAGATCCATCGAAAGGACCGCAAGACAAAAGATCCATAAATATACCTGCACAACACCATCTTATCATTATTTAAGACGTTTGGTGCAATCGGTTTTCCGTCAAAAAGTTTAGTTTTCGAAAGAACTCAGCCCCTTTTGTTTTCTGCTGCGCAATTCAAATTTTCTGCGATGAGCCAAACTGATACACCTCTCCTGCTGCTAATGGTAGCTTCGGTGCTGGAGTGTAAAGTGAAGTCCCGGTGCGGCGACACGATTTTCATACTTCGAAAGGCGCATGTTCACCCTCCCCCTTAGGTGTCGCGTCCACTGCACCAAAAGTCTGTATAGGCGTGCTTTCTCTTCCTCTCCAACAGAAACTGACAGAACCCTTTGCAGTTGCTGCGCGTGTCCCTTTGCGGCGCAAAGCTGAAAATTTGAAATTGCACGCCCGGAAGCAGCAAAGCAGAATTTTCTCGAAAACAGAAACTTTCCAGGGGAAACCGCTGCGCCGAATTTCCCCAAACAATGATTACAGGCAATATGATTTTTTGTCGTTATACTTAATGCAGTATCGTAATGAATCGAAATTAGAGGTGATGTTTCGTCCATATTTAATATCGAAATATGTATATACACGACTGAGATAAAAACATAGGTTGGCAATGTTTTCGATGTCATGGAAATGGTCGACTTAAGACGGATGGAATCAACATCCAGAGAGAAAATAGACGTTCTGGAATGAAGTCGTAAATGATTGATAGAGCATTTCAGTTGAGTGTCGTGGTTCAATGGAAAATGTCGATGTAAGGAATGCAAGTGATATTGGATTATTTTGATTGCGAACAATATTACGGTAGAGTAAATGGACTAGAATATTTGGGAGATCTTGTGAGGTTTGGAATTGAACATTAAGGAAGAAATTTGAAATAATCTTTATTTAATATTTCAGTAAGTTACGATCTTCAAATATACGGCGTATACCATAGAATCGGGCGGCGTATGCAACTAATAAAATGGATATTTTTATTTTCCCACATTAAGTAAATTTATTAATGGAAAAGTAAAAACCGTCTCAATATACACCCGGTGTTTGTATACTGTAATAGATGATTTACTACGATCACAAATGAAGCTTGCCCATAAAAAGCAGGCAGTCCTAAGCGTGACCTCCCCCCTCGGTGAGGCAATTTCTGGAGCGGCGCCTGAAGAGAGAGCGGGGAGGCGGCGCAGAGGCCCAGTGCCAGGCGCGTGCGGTGGCGGCGAGCGAGCGAGCGAGCGGGCGAGCAGCAGGCGAGTGGGCGAGTGGGCGGGCGGGCGAGCGGGCGAGTGGGCGTGATGGGCGGGGGCGGCGCCGGCGCACGCGCCGCTGCCGGGTCACGCGTCCCGCCGGAAGTGGCCCCCTCCCCCACCCCCTTCCAGCTGCGCTTCGCCCACGCCCCCCTCCACCCCTCCCCTGCATCCACGCCCCGTACACACACACACACCCTGACGCTGCGCCGGGGCGGGAGAGGAGCGGCAAGTGGCGCGGAGAGAGCGTCTTTCGCGGCTCGCCTTTCCCTATCAGACGCGCACTTGGAAACAACCGCAATTTATTAATTATTAAAGGAACATGGCGGCCAATGCCACGTGGGCGTGTGAGGCGACAACCGCTCCGTGCAGGCTCTGAACAGGCGGTTGGGAGTTCGGGTCCCGGGAAGTCAGGGATTTTTTCCACTTGTGAGCGGAGAAGTCAATGGCAAACTGTAGCTTGTCGCTTAACAATGTATATCGTACATAACCAATCATAATTCCAGTATTTAAGTAACATATCACCAATCATAATTCCAGTAATTCAGCCCGACGAAATAGCTGATCAACTACAATAGTGCTAATATTAATAGTGCTAATAATAATAATAATAATAATAATATTAATAATAATAATAATATCATTATTTTATTGTATAGATTAATGATAATATTTTTATTTTATTGTAACCTTAGCATCTTTTATTTTAATTCTATTTCATAGCAATAAAAATGTTACAATTATTTGTTACATTCAAGTGATTGAAGACATACCTATTTTCCTCGGGTGTTTTTGGCTTCCGCCAGGTAGATTGAAGCAAATCTGTGTGTGTGTGTGTGTGTGAGAGTGAGAGAGAGAGAGAGAGAGAGAAAGAGAGAGAGAGAGAGAGAGAGAGAGAGAGAGAGAGAGAGAGAGAGAGAGAAAATATATGTATGAATAAGATTATATTTATTTAGCACAATAAAAAATCGGTAGTCACGTAGCTTTTGCTGTATTCGGCCCTAAGACTGGAAGTTAGGCAAGATCGATCGCGCTTGATTGTGGTCCGTTGCATCGGATACTGTCCCGGTATCTGCCGGAAAGGGAGAAAGAAAGAGAGAGTGAGGGAGAGAGGGTGAGAGAGAGAGAAAGGGAAAGTGAGAGAAAGGGGGGGAAAAGGGAGAAATGAGGAGAAAGGAAGAAAGGAGGAGAAAGGAAGAAAGGAGGAGAAAAGGAGAGGGAGAATATAATAATGAGTTCTCAAAATGAATATATTGAGATGAATATAAGTTATTAAATATGAGTTCTCAAAATTAATATAGTGATATATTTTTCTAATACAGCTTTTCTGCAGCACTTCCTTTTGCACGATGAAATTGGAGGGATTCAGAAAGTTAATTATGACATTTTGATGTTTTTTATTCTAAAGAGTCAATTCTGATTTACACAATAAGAAGTAGGGGTCAAAACTATTACAGTGAGAAACCTACTGGACGGCCAGTGTTCGGGGTAAAGTGAAGAAGACCTAACCCATTCGGCTGCATGCAAATGAGAACTGGAGTCGCTCCAGAGATGCAATCACTTGCCGTAACGATGCCCCATCGTCAGCTCCCGTTTCCGAGGCTCAAAGATTGTGTCGACGCTTGTCATGCACTCGCAGGCTGAGATTTCTCAACTTCGGCCATAGCTGAACTCGTGTATTAAGGAAGATTATTGACGCTGAATAGCTGACAGCTGATGATTGATGACAATGGAATGCGACGTGATAGATTTGTTTATTTTTAAAAATATGTTAGGAAAAAAAACACAAGACAGGTGAATCCAGTGTTGTGGAACTCGATTATTTCCATAAAGACAAAGAAACGAATGTGTACTTCCTTCACAGAGAGTAAAATTACTCTATGGGAAAGAAGTCTGTACTCTAACAAAAAATATGAGACAGACTTCAAGCAACAGAAATGATGTTCTGGTGAAGATGTTGTAATCTTTCTCTGTTAGACAAAATAAGAAAAAAATGAAAGTGCAAGCAACCTTGAACGAAACGATCGAAATGATATTTTTCTACTCCCGTTGTATAATTCTGTCATTTGATGTCTCCAACCCGTTGCATAATGATACTCATTACGATACAGATTTCATTATGATACAGATTCTTGATCAGTCACAGAGAAGCTTAGAAACCAAGTACTGAGACTTCATTAATCTTTGAGAATCGTTCTAGTAAAGGTTTTGTTCGATTGTGTATATTAAAATTGCATTTCATGTTATATTATGTTTATCAGTTTTAATTCTTTTATTGTCAGTAATTTGCATGTGGAATATTATTTAAAATAAATTGGATTGTAATTTCACTTTGATCCTCTTTGACTAGCGCAGTGGTAGTGGTAGAGGGAACATTTGACTGACGTTAAGATCAGAACGCAAGTTATTGTGTTTTATATGTTGCTGCCGTGTGTTTGTCCTTTAAAACCGGTCAATTCTTTAATTTGAAATGTCTAGTGAATCAGAGGAGGAGTTGGCACCTTCAAAAATAAGAGAAAAAGCGAAAATGGTGACCTCGGAATTATTGTAAGAGCAACTTTTGTACTCTCTCGCACTGGAACCAATCCACCTGCGACAGGTAGGGTAGCTCTCCGCTAGGTGGCCTTGCCTGAATCCTGGCCGTCAACTGCCACGAAACGATTCAATGTAAATGTTTAACTTATAAAAGTCGTAGAAAAAGTACCGTATGAAACTCGATGTAATGGGTATTAATACACTCGTGTGAAGTTTGCGATACTCGCTCGTACCTCGCTCGTATCCTATCACACTCGTGTATTAATACCCATCATTACATCATCGTTTCATAATGTACTATTTTTACACTACACACACTTGCGAGCTCCTTGGTCTGTGATCAGCAGACTCACAAAGCCTTCCGCGACAACACACATACATGAAAGACAAGAGACAAACAACCATGCCCACGACGGGACACGAACACGCGACCCTGCCGACCGAGGCGCTGAATCGGCACAGTCCACCCACCTCGGCCATCCAGGTTGGCCTAAAGTAGCAATAATGGTTTTAATTATTATTTTGATGCACTGATGCCAATGGAAAGAATGATGAAGTGTAAATGATGAGGAACGCTGACTATCGCAATTAAAAATATTGCGATTAAGATAAGATCAATTCTTCTAAACTTTCATGCTAACGACACTCCACAAAATTTTCCACAATGAACCATGAATGTTATGCATGAAGTTATGTATCAATAAGATGATGGAGAAATGGGCACGACAGTCTTGCAACGAGATGAAAAAGAGCGCACCCCACTCACCACCCACAGTCTCCACGCACGCAACGCTTTGCAGCTCCTATGCCACGCCACTCGCCTCATTTTGCGAGGGCCACGCGAAGCGCATTCGCTGTGCGCTGATGGACAGTCGAGGAGGATTTATGCAGCTCTGCAAGGCTAAGTGCAAAAGGGGTGATTAAAATACGATCACTATTGCGGCGAGGGAGTTTACACTTCTGCGACGTAAAAGGAAATGGAGGGGGGGATTGATGAAAAATGAAAAAGTAGTGTTTCGGGTTTCCAGGCGCGTCAACTATTTAGTCCTGCTTTTAGGTAGAGTGTAGTAGGGAGGGGGCAGTATTCCTCCTCCGTCGGAACACGAGAAAGGGCGCTGACCTAAACGTCGTCTTGCGAAGCTTCCCTTCTCCCAGAGGGCACCGCCCCCGTCGGGTCAAGCTCTAAGCTCCCGACTGGCTTCCCGACATGCGTGATACTGTAGTGCATGTAAGTGTATGTGTATATAGGGGGAGATAGGACAAGGAGAAAGTAGGAAAGATTTGCGTGCGTGGTTCCTTTGTTACGTAACTGCTCCGGGTTTCGGCTTCTGTTCGGACTAGTGATGGCAAATTTTGACAAAGAAACATCGATGTTTTAAATATAGACTAATAAACTTGCTATTTACCTGTCCGATTTTAATTACAGCACGTAAATGGGATATATGGAGACTTCTCTAAATTCAGTGGAGTGAGTCTGATTCACGATCTGTCAAAACGTCTGAGGACCATTTCTAACACTAACATCGATTCAGGCAATGATGCCTACCGATAACATTCATTCATTACGCGACCGGCTCCCATACTTCGTCATATTGCATTGGCGAAATGTACAGTGTGATAATGAGGATGACGCAAAACAATATTGCTTTATTAAAAAAACAAAAACAAAAATTAATGTTTTGGCTACAAAATATCGATGTGAAGAAAACATTGAAAGCAAAATATCGATGTTAATGTATCGATGCTTCTGGTAGGAAACATCGTTGGTTCAAAAACGTCGATTTTTTTTCCACCCCTAGTTCGGACTGTTTCTTCCTCGGAAAAATAACTATCAGAGCAATCGGCGGTTGAACGCGACCTAGCTATAGAGCTAGGGTTGAAAATCCGCCTTCGTTGGGACCACGGTGTAAGATATTATATAGGTGTGTTTACTCCCAGTCCAAATCTGAAGCTTGTGTGAGGCTAGTTCTTACCTATAGCGCTGCGATCGGTTTGGGGATATTGAGCAAGATGGCTTCTGTAGACAGCTGTATTGAGTAGTGAGCCCTGAGTGATCTGTTTCGCAGTAAAAAAAAAACTTTATTCCAGAGTATGAAGTAAATTAAGTTTTCATAGTGGGTAGAATATGCTTCGTTAAATCGTGTGATAGTAGTAGTGATAGATGTAACATCAAATAGCTTTGTTTTCCGCTTCAAAGCGAGAAGATAATAAAGGTGTAAGTTTCCCCCAGAAAAGGAGAAAATTAAATGACAATGATTATATTTGCGTCAAGCATTGCAACGACAAAAAAGTGGTTATGCATGGTAAGTACATATTCTAGTAATTCATTTTTCAGGTAATTTTTAAGATTAATAAATGTATGAATTTATTTATCTTATTATTTTTTTCTAGTTTAGTTTCTAGTTTAATTTCTAGTTTAATTTCGTTGAACTTTCAGTTGGTTTTGGGGGCAAAGACAGAGACTGTCATTGGAACACCATGCCCGTTCATCAGACGTATGTGTCAACTGTGTTCCTCATACTAAACAATGTTGGTATTATAAATATTTTTGTTGCTTATTATGTACTATTTTTTAATTAATATTAATAATTGATTTTTCTAATTATAGGGAATTACAAGCTTCATAAAGGATAATTTACCACCTAACACTAAGAATTAATTTTTTTTACTATCAAATTTTCAGAGGATGATTATGAAAAATGTTGAGGGAAGCAACTGTAATTCTTGAAGATTCATTGAATCTATTCACTGTCTTATTTATTGTTTTTTTTTAAATGAAAGGAAGGGGAGAAAAAAAGGATATTAAATTTGTTTCATAAATACGAAATGTTGCTACTGATTTGGTGAAGAGCTTACGCTGATTTTGTCGTGTAATAGAAACATTTCAAAACATCTAAATCATCACAGGAAAATATTATCTTAATGATATCTTGCTTCGTTTATCGTTAAATTTGTTTAACCAGATTAAGAAATTTATTTTAGTTCAGACGGTTCTTGAATTGGCAGTCTAGGATTGGTGCTGCGCCTACATTTTCGGTGCCTTTGAATGAAAAGGCAGTCGATGTGGTCCATTGCTCTTAATGAGCACATTCAAGTGTATCATCTGATATTAAACCCTATTTCGCCTCTCACTCGAACAGAACAAAACATTACAAAAGAAATCTACATTTAGAACCGAAGGATTAATTAGCTGGCTTTGAATATGAATGGTCCAACTCACCCGCAGAAAATTAAATTAGTTCATAACAAACCTGTGGAGAATGTAGGATTTATCTTTAGCCAAGGAAACAACTTGCCAGCAATTTTGAAGTTTTTGTTCACTGTGGGTGGGCTGTTTCTTTACAATAGTGAACGCATTCTAT
Organism: Teleogryllus occipitalis; assembly: GCA_011170035.1. NCBI lineage: Eukaryota > Metazoa > Arthropoda > Insecta > Orthoptera > Gryllidae > Teleogryllus > Teleogryllus occipitalis. The sequence continues at coordinate 49,077 of BLKR01005143.1, read as the reverse complement.
TTTCATTCATTCCGTTTTTATCAAGAAAATAACCCTCAAATTAACTTTATGAAATACTGTTTTTATATAATTATAATTACGAAAAATTGATATTGTTTCTTATCATTGTGCAATAAACTCGGTAACATCCATATTGATATGCGAAACATTTCCAAAACAAAACTAAAGACACGAAACTACTTACTTTTATGACAAAACAGTTTCCAAACGGTTCTCGAAACTCAATATAAATTGCCATGCATCTGTTAAAACAAGTGTTTACATAATTTATTTCTCATTTTCATTACATATATCTTATATTAGAGTGCGTAATTCTATGGCTAGTTTTCAGAGACATCAAGTTCGTGTAACTTATTAGAAAAGGTTTTTGTTTTTTTAATTTTTATTTAAGGTCGCATCAACAGCTAGGGCATTAGCTACCACTATTAGATTAAACTGTAGGAAGAACACGTATGGATAACACAGACACACACAAGCATTCATGCCCGAGGCGGGATTCGAACCCGCGACCCTTCTGTCCGAGATCACTACGACACTACTGCCTTAGCGATTTCGGCCACCGGGCCGGCGGTTATAATGTTATGTGTATAATAAATCTAGGTACAGAGATAACATACTCCATAATAATAAACAAATTGTGGTTGCAAGTGGGATTGGCCCTTACATTTGCGCTCACAATCATGATACGTAATTTAAGTTGCAAATTCGATGAAATTGAAAAAGTAATATAAAATAACTATAATATAAAAATTAATATAAATAAAAATAAACAGAAAAGAATCATATGAAATGAAGAGAAAAGAGGGTTAACAATACATAAAAATGAAAACTGGTTTTAGGTTACCCAAACGGCTAAAAAAGATTTGCAAATTTACCATTTAAAAATTCCATTCTTAATCAGACGCAAAATTTGGTATCGTGGTATCGTTCAGTGACCTGAAAACGGCTAGAACAAAATCGTTCTTATAATTACAAGCTGTACCCAGATCAATAACACCATCGCATATTTTTGTCCATAGTATTTTGAAGAGGTAATAATAATTGAAATTAATATGAGTGAAAGTTTCCGGGCTGGTAGGCCGTGGTCCAGTTGGCATTGAAGAGCCAAACTTTTCGTCCACGTCTGCGGTGGACATTTCAGTGGCGGCAGCGTCGTGTCGGGGTACTCTCCGGGTCGGAGGCTGGCTAGCGAATGACGAGCTGACTGGGTTGACTGACGGATCCCAGCTAGTCTGCTCCAAGATCCCTCCAAGGTCTGTCATGGAAGCAAAGCAAAACATATCATCGCCTGAAAAATACATCTGTATTAGCCTAATTGGAAAATGCCACACGATTTTCCAAAACCTCAGTTCGAGCTCGGCTCCCGTCGGGGTAAGACCTCACCGAGAGTCACTCTTCGCAATAAGCTTTCTACTACTACCAGTGAGGTTTTGTTATCGACGCTGATAGTATTGGTGAAAGTGTTTCCCTAGTAAAACCAGGTGAATGTTTTACTTGTTCTTTTATTCATTTTTTTCTAAAAGTGCATGCAATTATTCATTACCACTAGGTCAGTGTAATGTGTGAAAACGGCTGCCTCGTTACGAGGCAGCATATTAAAATGGCAATGGATACTACAAATGGTGATGAAGTAACCTTTGAAGGGTTTTCCCACACGAGTTCTATGGAAAATAACATTATATTCGCATATCAAAATGGTCAATTGTTGCCGCAAATATCATGCGGGGTACGTACCATTCCATTCACATTCGAGTGCTAACTTGCCACAGCAAGGCATAATGCAAAACATTATCCGAGCTCAACAGCAAGGTTTAACGCAACCAGAAGCAGTTCAACCGCAGCAAATACATCAGGGTACTGCCCTTCTACCTGCCCCGGAACTTCAAAATCCAGACGAGGAGCAACAAAACGTCAAAAAGAACTCGGAGCAGCCCGGACAGGGCGCAATCGAACGTGCTTTGAAATCTTCAACCAAAACAGGTATCTGGATCTTAAAAAGAATCAGTGATTCAAGTGAAGTGTTAAGTGATAAAACACAAAAACGTTCACAAACCGAGGTAAATCAAATACTTTAAATGTACCTGTAGGAAACATTTGAATCCTTACATAACGTAGAGGAGAATGATGAGAGTGAATTCAAGGCAATAAAAATTCCCCCAATTATTATTCAAAATTACAACAAAAGAGACGATGATTTTTTTTAAATTGTAAACTGTTTAAAGAGGATATTGTGAAAAATGAAATAGAAAATTTTGAAGTTAAATACAGCAACAACAAATTCAAAGTGCAATTTGACAACATCCAAGATTTCAGGAAATTTAGACATTTTTGCGGCAATAAGGAGGTAGAGCTCTACTCCTTTGAAGATCCATCAATAAAAGCATTTGAAGTTGGAATAAAAGATGTACCGGAATGTCTAGATGTTAATGATATCAAAAAAGAACTTAATGATAAATTCCTTGTATTGAAAGTGGTAAGACTTTATGGCATAAACAGAAAACCCCTGCAGATAGTTTGTTGTAGACGTAGAGAAGAATGTTGCCGGCAGATCAATTTTAAAACTAAATAAGTTAGAGTATTGTATTGTCAGAGTGTTTGTTCGAACCAAAACTATGCTTCCTATTCAAAGTAAGAATTGCCAACGCTTTGGGCATACGCAAGCTGTTTTAACAATCCTCGTTGCGTTAAATGCCTTAATGACCATCATTACTCTAAATGTACACTCCCTAAATGAGGGGTTAAACCTTCATGTGCTAACTGCAAGGAAAATCACACAGCGAATTATCATGGCTGCTCTGTATATAAGGCTGAATTAAACAAAAAACATAAACGTGCAAATGGTTTGGAATATAACGCAGAAGAGGACAAGGCATCTAATGGTGCGCAGGGTGTAGATCAAAGGATAAGAAATGAAAGCAGGCAAGCCAGATTCCGCCAACCTCCAGTCTTGAACAATGCTGAATTCCCTCCCCTACCCGAAATACCAGGTCCTTGGACAACTTTAAATAATTTTCAAGGTAACGTTAGAAATACGATGCAGGACACAAATCAAGGCATTGATATGAATAGATTAATCGAATCAATCACAAGTACTGTGATTTCTCAAGTAATGAATTTTCTGTTACCACAAATCCAAAATATGATTCACATGGCGTTACGAAAATGAAGCGTAACCAGCTCAATGATTTAAAATTATTAAATTGGAACGCAATTGGTTTAAGCAAACAAGAGAATATATTTAGGAACTTTATGTTCTTTCAGGAAATACAAATAGCTTGCATTACGGAAACCCATTTCCATCCAACTGACAAATTCAAGATACCCAGTTTTAATATATATAGAAACGATAGGCCTTCTCGTAAAACTGCGGGTGGGGTCGCGATTATAATTCGTAAAGAACTTAGCCACTCACAAATTCAGTGCCCCTCTTCAGACAGTCTGGAGACGGTAGCAATATATCTAAAAATAGTAGATTCAGAAATAATAATAATAATAATAATAATAATAATAATAATAGTAATAACCGCCTATAAACCATCTACTCGTAATAAGAAATTCCCAGAAAATACCTTGGATACAATATTTAACTCCAACAATAACAAAGCGTATTATAATAATAAGAAAATCATTGTTATAGGTGACCTAAATGGTAAAAATAAAGCATGGAATTGTAGAATTACAATAGAAGCAGGTCGTAAACTTTTACAGTTCGCTCAGAGTCATAATATTTTAATTCATGCCCCTCTTGCACTCACACGGTATCCATTTAATAATAAATACGCCCCAGACAATCTTGACATAAGTCTAACATAAAATACAATTTGTCCCTTTTTTCATTCCGTAATACTTGATCTGGATTCGAATCATAACCCCATAATAATATCGTTTCAGAGTACCGCTCAAATAAACAATATAAGGAAACTATTAAATGGCAAAGTAAACTGGGATCTCTTTAGAACAAAAATAGCCACTCAATTTTCGTTCCCAAAAGATATTAAAAACGACATAGATATTGATTTGCAAATCAATAATCTAATAGATGCAATAAGCTTCACGATTAAAGAATCATGTCAACCAGTGCAATCGAACAAATATTCATCTTACTGGCTACCGAAACACACAGTGAACTTGATAAAAGATAAACACAGAATTAGAAGACTCTGGCTGTTGTGTAGACGACCACACTTAAAAAGCAAGTGGAACTCTTTATGCAAAAAAGTAAAATTCCTCATCGATAAACACAGATATACTTCATTCAAGCAATTTTTGGAGCGAATTAACACTGCCTCACCCTCATTATGGACTACCATCAAAAAGGTTACCAGAGAACAATCTAGATTACCACCATTAAAATCGGGCACCAACACCCTTTATACAGATGAAGATAAGCGGCTGGGCACGACCAAATAACTAGTCAGAAATTAAAAGAATTACCAAAATCCACAATTGCAGTAATAGCAGCGATTTTAAATGCAGCGTTCAGATTAGGTTATTACCCAAGCGTTTGGAAAAAAAATTATTCCAATAAACAAACCTAATAAAAGTCCACAACAACTAGACAATTACAGGCCTATTAGCCTATTACCTTCATTAGCTAAAGTGTTTGATAGACTAATTTTAGTTCGTTTAAATAAATTGTTATACGATACAAAGGTCATATCTGATGCCCAGTTTGTTGCGTCTACACCTTGACGCAACGCGTCTCCAACCCCCTTAAGGGGCGTTGAGCGCTTTGCACTGGGGAGTAATCCTCCATTAATGTGCTTTTAATATCTGGAGTAATCCTCTGCTAATTACTATATTCGTCAAGTCTCGTCACGTCGCAGTCAGTCAGTACCTTTTATCCCTTCGGCCAGTTCGGCTTTAGAGAAATTCACTCGACTGAACACCAAACTGTAAGAGTCACGGATTTGATTGCGAAGGGTTTTCATGAGAAAAGTACGCGACAGCTCTATTTTAGATGTTACTAAAGCATTCGACCGTGTCTGGTACACAGGATTGGAATACAAAATTCAACATCCAGGCATTCCCAAATATCTTCAAGATATAATTAAAAGTTTCTTGTTAAATAGGTCATTCAATATTAAAATACACGACAGCATATCAGATAAATACAGAATCTTAGCTGGAGTTCCACAAGGTTCCCCATTGTCCCCGACTTTATTCAAAATTTACCTTTCCGATTTTCCAGAACTATTACCGAAACAGCCCTTTTCGCAGACGACACTGCCACCCTTGCACAAAATGAAGAACTGGCTGTTGCCCTAGAATACCTTCAACATGATTTAAATACCTTAATTAAATGGACTGATAAATGGAGGATCCAGATAAACCCTAACAAATCACAAGCTAAGATTTTCTCGCTTAAAAGATTTATAACCCCTCCATTTTTAACAATCCATAACAATCCGGTTCTCTGGCTAAATAATCACCAACCCGTCAAATACCTAAGAGTCAAATTAGATAGAAGATTAACATGGAAAGACCATATACTTGATATTGCAAACAAAACTTATGCAAAATGTGTCAAACTTTACCCACTAGTAAATAAAAACTCAGCTTTAAGAATATAAAATGGAATATAAATCTATAATCCGTCCGTCGCTCACCTATATTCAGTATGGGGAGGCGCTGCAAACACACATATTAATAAATTAGAAATAATCGAAAACAAATACTGGTTACCAAACTCCAGACTGTTTACCAAAGCTCCCTGGTTTATTCCTAATGCTCAAATCATCATCATAATCATCATCATCATCATCATCTTCAGGATTTAGGAGATACTCCTGTTGCGTCTTCAGCATGCCATCTCAATCTTGGTCAACCGATATCCCTTTTACCATGAGGTCTGTAGGGATATATTTGTTTTGGCATGCGGTCACTGTTCATTCTGTGTAGATGTTTGGACCATCGGGTCCTGTAATCTTGTACTTTATTTATTAATGGGAGTACTTGTAATTCTTCTTTGATTACCTCACTCTTTATTTTGTCTAATAAAGTGTAGCCTTTTACTTGTATCAAGAACCTCATCTCAGATATCTGAATTCTAGTAAAATCTTAATTTTTCATGGTCCATGACTCGCATCCATAAAGAAGTATGGGGATAGCCATTATTTTTATAAAATTTAAGTTGTGTTTCCTTTCTTGTTTGGGTAGAGGTCAACAAATGAGGATGCATGTTTAGAGTCATTAAGATGGCAGACCCATCACTAGATTTACCCATTAATAGGCTCGTAACCTGTTATAGAGAATTTAAAAATTACTGACACTCTTCAACAAGCCAAGCCGGGTAAATACAATGCTCAAATCCAAAGGGAATTAAACATTCGTTGCATTAATGTATACATAAATAAAATATCGAAAATGTTTTATTTAAGGCTTGAAGCTTGTCCAAGCAAAAGAACTTTCAATTTTGACCGTACAGCTTACGCACTATCCAGGATATTGTCACGCTTTCCAAAAGATCGCTTAAAGCCACCATGAATTGCCGGTGATATGATTATAAACATTATACATGATTGTAAAAGCTGTATATATGTATTACTCACAAGTGTGATATTTTCTCAATGTTATATTCTGGTATTAAATGTAAATTGAAACCTGTAAATAGATCAAAAACATACGCTCAAGTAAGTGTACATGTGCCCTGATGTACTGAAGGAGACTTATGTTCTTCATGTAATGCAGATTTTATAAATAATAACCCCCGAAAGGCCTGGAGGGCTGAACGGCTAGGAAATAAATGGAAAAAAATACGATTTTCCAAATCATCAATCTTTGCAAAATGGCGACGCCTTACGATGCACTTTCTTATTTGTCTACGACACGTAATGAGAGTTTATATAGAGAGAATACGTTCGGGGTCCGCTTCCTTATTCCAAGATTCCCAACCTTCGTGTCTTCAATCCTTCTAACAACCGTTCGTTCGGGGTAGTAATGCTGCAGCTTCCACACAACAGTCGTGAGATATTAGATTGATTATTTAGTTCTTCCGGTCGCGGCAGATAATGTGGTCATCAGTCCCATAGTGTGTAATGTACAGCAAGAGGTTATAGTATTCTTTTCACGTTAGAACGCGAGAGTGCCCCAACCTACCCTTCAGCTCGCTCGCGGATCTCCCTCCCCCTCCCAATTGGTACATCTCCTCCAAAGATTCACCGCCCCAGTCGGAATAAACTCTAAGATCCCGTCTAGTCTCCCTACATATATGGTAGTGTAAGGGGAGAGGATTGGACAAGGAAGAGGAAGAAAAGATCGCCGTCAGTTCATGGCCCATTAGTTAGGGTACTGCTCCGGCATTCGCCTGATGTTGATCGGAGAAACTACGGAAAACTACGGATCACAGCGACCGTCCGTTAGAATTCTCCTCCAGAAAGCAGCCGAACTGGACCTAGCAATCAAGCTAATGTCGAAAAGCCAGCCACAAATTGGTAGTACGATTAAGGCAGAATCGGCAATACTGTCAAACTACCGAGCAGAGCAGCAGGTTGCTAGAATGGTCATACGGAAAGCGCCTGAAGTCGACCTAGCTAGTGTCGAAAATCCTGACAGAAAATTGTCAGGAACCTGCGAAGTTTGACAATCATGTCAGACTACCGACCAAAGCAGCCAGATCATCATCTCCAGACAGTGGCTGAATTCCACGTAGCCATTCAAAGCAGCCAGAATTCATCTCCAGACAGTGGCTGAATTCCACGTAGCTCCGCTGGGGTGCGACGTCTTCTCGCGAGCGCCGCTCATCCTTTCCCGTACAGCTTGCGCTTGGCCCCAATGGTCAGCGGCGCGGCGCGGCGCGGCGTGGCGCGCGCGGGCGATGGGGGCGAGGGAGGGGGCTAGGAGCTTCCGGCGGGCGTCCGGGGCGGTCGCCGCATGCTGATGCGCCCGCCCGCGGGCGACGCCCCCGCCCCGCCCGAGGCCAAGCGCCTTCGGACATCCGCTCGCAGCCCCGCCCACGCCTCAGCCCGCGCCTTGAAAGAGCCCCCAGAGGCCCTCTCAAGATTCTTCAGGCGTTTTAGGCAAGCGGTCGATTTTTTACACGTATTAGAACGCTCAAATGTCGAGTGTTGCCACCGGGAGAGATGGTTCAGGGCATCAACTGATGACACTGCAGTCCCACTGACAGGGAGGTCCTAGGTTCGAGTTCCGACGGTGATAGGATTTTCGACACTAGCTTGTCAGCAAGGTAGAGTTCAGACCTGTCTGGAGGAGAATGTTAGTGGCCGTCTGCTCTGATCGGTAGTTTTCCGTGGAGTCTCTGAGTACACCAGGTGAATGCCGGGGCAGTACTATAAGAAACGGGACGCGGCCTGCGGGCGATCTTTCCTACCTTCTCCTTGTCCTATCTCCTATATACATTTGCACTATCATGCACTACACTACCATACATACCGGGAGACCGGACGGGAGCTTAGAGCTTGTCCAGACTGAGGCGGTGCCTCGTTGGTGGGAGATACCTGATTGGGGAAAACCCCAACTAGCTGACGGTTGGTCGGCTCCGGATCTCGCTATCCAGCGGAGGAAGAACACAGCCACCTCCAGAGAAAAAGCACTACACTTACAGGACAAATTACTCTAGTGGTTGAGGCGCCCGGAATCACTAATAATCAGTCAATCGAGTGTTGCCGAAAACCGGATCGCGCCGCAATGTGTGTTCTTTACTCATGCGATTATGTGTTCTTTCGCCACCAGTTGCAAATAAATCGCCACTAATAAAAATTGGAAAACCTGAAAAATTGTTACAGATCATTTCGAAAAGCAGATAACAACGTCATCAGATCGAAAAGCAGATGGTCGAGATTCAGAAAGTATGGGTTTAAGAAAGCAATGTGTTCGCTTCCTATTCCTACCGGTGGCATTTGATTCGCATCGCAAGCCCCCTCTGGTTGCGGCAAACGTGGCATATCCTCAGGCAACACACACGTGATCGATTAACGACCCTTCTACTCTACAAAACGGTACTAGATTAATGCGCGTAGATAGTACGACTGTAAAGTAATAACGTATAACATACAAGTAGAATAATATTTTTTCGTTATGTGTTATTATGTTCTGTTTTACCAAACGATCCCCTGACTTTACGACGGACATACGTTAAAGACATTTCGCTTCAAAACCGTTGACTGCGCACGCGCACACATTTTTATTGTGCTCTCTCCACAAGCCTCGGCTGCCGCTGGGAGCCTTTCCTCCTTGATTCAACTTGGTGACGGAACGTGTATCTACGACAATTGTATCTTTGCACAACTTTGCCGTGCGTATACGGCACCAAACGCGTGACGTCACTGGACCGTTGTACAGAACCAATCGCCCGCGCGCTCGTTTCCCAAGTTCGTCTTCGATATGCGGTCGGGTGGGGAGAAGACCGATGGGTGACTGAAGACGCTTCCCATGTACTATCTCACAAAACAACCCTCTCGTTTCATGTTATTAACGTCACTACGCCGATAGAGACCAAATAACGGACGCGCTTTTTTTTTTGTATACCGATGAAATGCCCGAGATTTATACACAACCAAGTCTGCTATTTGAGTTATCTCCCGTGTGTCGTTTTCATAACGCCATCTTTTAAAATCTTGGTATAGGAGTATTTATTCGCTGTCCTTAGTAAAAACTCATTTGCTTCGGTTGTTCATAATACGTTGCTTCTTCGGCTGTTCTTAAAATCCTTATGGGCGCCGCCCGTTAAGAGTTGCTTTTTGCTCCTCTGTTTGGTTGCATTAAGTCGTTTTAATACTACGAAAATCCTTTTTTAATTCGAAGTGCATATACACAGCTTTTAATCTGTGGGAGTGTGATGGTTGGATACTCATTCAAAATGTATTCTATTCATTAAAGCAGGAGAGGAGCAAATGTATTATTTGATTTCGGGTTGTTATTACGTGATTTTGTAAACATATCAGATTATATTACTGGTTTTGTTAATCTTTTTAGTGCTTGGATTAGTGCGTTCTCGTGCCCCGAGAAAGAAATGATCGTGTGACACGTCACGCTTATATGAGGATGGATGCACATCACCTTTGGTCAGGCCAAAGAGTGAGGGAGAAGACGAAGCGATCATGCAATACATTTGCTATAAATATTATTGCTTGTGTAATTATTTTAAAATGTGAAGTGTAAATATTTTAAAATTCCTTAAAATATTGTTTAGACAACCGTTCCTTCCCATTCGTTTGGTTCCACTGCAGTTAAAATATTTTATCTGTTATATTCAGTGCTGTCATTCAGGTTCGCAACTGTTCGCGCTGAACTGGTTGTTAAAATTATTATAGTTCGCAGAACCGGTTGTTAAATTTTTTGTTACCCAGAACCAGTTGAAATTGATCACATTTGGTTGTTACAATTATTGTAGCTCTGAATAACATTAGGACGATCTCTCTTGATTTGATCCTCCCGTTGATTGGGATGCGACTAATTTTGTGAATTCCTGACTATGTCTTAGACATCGTACGACTGCTGACACACATGTCAGGAAGAAGAGAAGTACAAAATATTCACAGAATCAATTAATTAACTTTGTGATCTTTTTTTTGTAACCTACAGGCGTAATTGTTACGATTTTAAATTACTGTAACCATATATCTGTAAAAGCAAGTTGCATTAAATCTTTTCTGTAGAGACATGTTATCTCATTCAATGAACCATTTATTCTATTGAAATAAAAAAATTAGAAGTTATTGGAAATCATGAGAGAGAACCGATTGTTAAAATAATACAATGTCAAAAGTGGTTCGATATCCCCTCGCGACTGTCAGAATTTGTGTGTGTCCTCTTGTGTGTGCAGAGAGAGTGCCCCCCCAAACAAAACTTCTTTTTTAATTATTAAACAATTTTCTTACTGTCGTGACCGGCCGCACATAATTGAATGTGCCGCCACAGGAGCACGTCAGTAGGGCGTTACCGCCCCTGGCGGCAGCGGTCAACAACAAGCGCGGGCCAGCGGTGCTCGGCTGAGTGCGGCCGCCACGCCTGAGCGAGCGGGGCGAGACTCGACCCCGCCCCTACTACACAGCCAGTCGGCGGGCCTACGGCCCAGGGCAGCTATAAAGCCTCGGCGCGGTGCTGAGGCAGGCAGAGAGTGAGCGAGTGAGCAGCGGTGATAGGGCGACGGTCTGGTGGTTTAGTGGTGGTTACTGTGTGAAGAGTGAGAGACTACGACAACTGCGCAACGACTACGGACTCCCTTTTACGGCTACTTGGTGACTCGGCGTATAGTGGTACATCTCCAGGTTTTACGACAACACGGCTTCGTCTCTCTACCAATTCTCCTGGATATCCGGCACTATAGCTCTGTACCTGTTTCTGTCAATAAATTGTTTATTGAACCCTGGTGTTTTGAATTTGGACACTTCAAATTGGCGACGAGGAGAAAACAACGATATGGAGTCCGAACAAATAGCAACTTTAATTACGCTGATGCAGCAACAGATGCAGCAACAGCAACAACAGATGCAGCAGCAGCGGCAGCTGGCGGAAGCGTAGATGCAGCAACAGCAACAACAGATACAACAACAGCAGATGCAGCTCGAGTTACAACAGCAGATGCAGCAGCAGCGGTAACAGGTTGATATTGAAGTGATCGTGGTGGACCGCTACGACGTGACGAACATCTTGGGCCTCGACTCCTTTGATAAGCTCGGATTTGGAGTAATTGACTCAGTGAACCAGGTCGCGGAGAAAGAAGAAACACAGGTCGTCGGGAAACTAGAACAAGAGTTTCCAGAAGTGTTCTCTCCCGGGCTCGGGGAGTGTAAGCACTTCCGAGCAAGCATCCAGTTGAAGGAGGGGCACAAGCCACGCTTCTTCAAAGCAAGACCAGTCCCGTGGGCCCTCAGGGAAAAAGTGGCCGAAGAGCTGAGACGGCTGCAGGCTGACGGTGTTATCACTCCAGTATCAACAAGCCAGTGGGCCACACCTTTGGTCGTGGTAAAGAAAGCCAATGGTTCGATTAGGTTGTGCGGTGATTTCAAGAGTACAGTGAACCAACAGGTGGAAGTAGAGCAATATCCAATCCCGAAGCCGGAAGATCTGTTCTACAAATTGTCCGGTGGACGACAATTCTCGAAAATTGACCTGCGGGACGCATACCTACAGCTGCCACTCGACCAGGAGGCCAAGGAAGTTTTGGTGATTAACACCCCGTTAGGACTCTTCAGGTACAACAGGCTACCATTCGGCGTGAATTCCGCAGCCGCACTGTTCCAGCGCTGTCTAGAACAGTTGACAGCAGAGCTGAGGGGCTGTTGTAACTACCTGGACGATATTATAGTCACGGGGAGCACAGAGAAGGAGCACAAGGAAAACTTGAGGAGTTTATTTAAGGTGCTCCAAGACAATGGATTGAGGGTGAATAAGGACAAGTGCGAATTCTTTAAGGACCAGGTAGTGTTCTTGGGGCACGTGCTGGACAGCACCGGCATTTCATCCACTAGCCAGCACGTAGAAGCCATCCTACGACTGCCACCGCCGGCAGACGTGAAGCAGCTGAAAGCATTATTGGGAAAAGTGAACTATTATAACAAGTTCATTAGGAATTTTTCTACTATCGCAGCTCCACTCAACAAGCTGAGGAAGAAAGGAGTGAAATTTGTATGGTCCCAAGACTGCGAAAGAGCTCTGAGCCAGTTAAAGGAAGCACTGGTGAAAACAGTTAAGTTAAATCATTTTGTGTCGGGTAGGCTCACCACGGTAGCAGCGGACGCCTCGGAGTATGGTCTCGGGGCGGTATTATCGCAGAAGGACAACAATGGTGTGGAGAGGCCAATTGCGTTTGCGTCAAAGTCCCTCAACAAACATGAAAGGAATTATTCGCAAATTGAAGGAGGCGTTGGGGATAATCTTCGCGGTAAGAAAATTCAATGATTTTTTATATGGCAGTAAATTCCATACAATTACAGATCACAAGCCGCTAGTGCAATTATTCCACCCTGGAAAACGGATCCCGGAGAGCACAGCGAAGAAGCTGCAAAGATGGGCGCTATTCTTGTCAGACTACAATTACCAGATCCACTTCAGAAGCATGACACAGCACGCCAATGCAGACGCTTTATCCAGGTTGCCAGGATGCCCGGACCTGGAGTTCGACAAGTTGGAGGAAGAGTGCCTCCAGATCGATACGGAAGAATGCCTCGTACTGTCGGAGTTTCCATTGGGAGCCAGGAAAATCGCGCAGGAGACGGACAAGGATCTAGAGCTGCGGGCAGTGAGAAATTATGTAAGGGAAGGCTGGCCACTCAGGTGCTTGAGGAGCAATGCATCTTGGTATAACAAGAAAGACAGGCTAACTTGCAAGGCAGGAGTGTTGCTCTTAGCCGGAGAAGAATTTACGAGAGTCGTCATCCCGAAGGTACTGAGGAAGACCGTATTGGACCTCCTCCATGAGGGACACTGGGGGGTGGTCCGCACGAAGCAGCTGGCGCGTGCTCGTCACTGCTTCTGGGAGGGGATGAACTCAGACATCACACAGTTGCTCAAGAGGTGTGAGGCCTGCCAGTTGAATCAGAGCGCACCTAGGAAGGATTTGGTTCCCGGGCCTGAGCCTAGTGAGCCGTGGGAACGGGTGCACGTAGACTTCGCGGGCCCATTTTGGGACAAGATGTGGTTGGTCGTAGTAGACGCCAAGTCTAATTATCCATACGTGGTGGAAATGGCTAACACCACGTCGACTCAGACCATCAATGCGCTAGAAAGAATTTTTGTGACCGAGGGGCTACCGGTCACGTTGGTATCAGACAACGGAACCCAATTCACGTCCCAAGAGTTTGCGAACTTCTGCGCGAGCAATGGGATCCAGCATGTCTGCGCACCGCCGTTTCACCCGCAATCGAACGGGGAAGCGGAGAGGTTCGTGAGAACTTTCAAGACAGCTATGTCGAAAGCGCGCGCAGCAGGTACACACAGGTCCAGAGCGCTGCTGCGGGTCTTGGTCACCTTCCGCACCTTGCCAGGCGCGGACGGCAGGAGCCCTGCCGAGGTACTACACGGGAGACAACCGAGAACGTTGTTGTCTCTGCTGAGCCCAGTGGATCCTTACAGGTCGGTGGGAACGCAACCAAGATTCCAGGTGGGTGACTTGGTATATTGTACCTCTTTTAAAAAATGCCCAGCGTGGCTTCCGGGAATAGTAACGGCGGCCAAGGGAAACAGGACATACCTAGTCCGCACGAGGGTAGGGTGGTGACACGCCACCAGGGGCAGTTGAGACCCCGGGTGAACCCCAGCAGGGTGGACTCACTCCCCAATGTATCGCAGCAGGAATTCTACAAAAAGGTGATGAGGGAAACTATTTACATCCCGCAGGAGGCAGCCGCCGCGGGGTCCAGCGGCCATGACGCAGCAGAACCCCCACCAGAGGAAGTCACCGAGCCAGTAGGAGAAGGCGCAGTGGAGACACCCAGGACGCAGTTGCGCCCCCGGAGGAGCACCAGGAGGGTGCGTTTTGCTCCGTACACGACGCAATTGGGCGCGGAGGGTGTCGTGACCGGCCGCACATTATTGAATGTGCCGCCACAGGAGCACGTCAGTAGGGCGTTACCGTCCCTGGCGGCAGCGGTCAACAACAAGCGCGGGCCAGCGGTGCTCGGCTGAGTGCGGCCGCCACGCCTGAGCGAGCGGGGCGAGACTCGACCCCGCCCCTACTACACAGCCAGTCGGCGGGCCTACGGCCTAGGGCAGCTATAAAGCCTCGGCGCGGAGCTGAGGCAGGCAGAGAGTGAGCGAGTGAGCAGCGGTGATAGAGCGACGATACTGTGGTTAAGTGGTGGTTACGGTGTGAGGAGTGATAGACTACGACAACTGCGCGACGACAACGGACTTTCCTTTTCGGCTACTTGGTGACTCGGCGTATGGTGGTACATCTCCTGGATTTACGGCAACACGGCTTCGTCTCTCTACCAATTCTCCTGGATATCCGGCACTATAGCTCTGTACCTGTTTCTGTCAATAAATTGTTTATTGAACCCTTGTGTTTGGAACTTGGACACTTCACATTGAAATTTATTGAAAACTATACAATGTGACAAACAATAAATATCATTGTTTTCACAATGTTTACTACTTAAAAGAATTGGCTCATTGTCCCCAGTTTTCAGGGACACTGCAGATATACTGGTTTTGGGCACGTAAAACAAACAAGAAAAGTTTTCCTTTTCAATTTAAGAAGACAAAGATAACAGGTTTTCTTCCCTTAAAGACGTTCTCCATTTGAACTATCATCCACAATGCGGATTGTTTTTTCTTTTTCTGCTAGTGTATGCTCCATGCAAGAGCGTAGGTCAAGAGAAATACTTTTGCAGGAATTTAATCATAATTTTATGAAGAGCATTACCATGAAATCAGCTGATTTTTTTGGAAATACATTCTGTTCTTTCCGGGTTTGTTTTGTAACACCAATTTAAAATAAAAGCATTCACTGTATTGATATGACGTCTGCTAGAAAAGTATACTACTTTTAGCCAGGGGAAAAAATCTGGCATATCTGGAGCGTAGGAAATCTAGTTCCCCTCAAAGAATTTTCTCTTTGGGACTCCACTCACTTCTCCCAGGGATGCCGCCATTGTTGAAACACTCGGAGAAAGCCTCTTTCGAAATGGAGTTTGGCTCGGCTGTCGTTGCAGCCATAATCCCCTCTCTTGTCTGAAATGGCGTTCCTTTCAATGGTCTCTTGAGTTTGGGGGACAGCCAGAAGTCGCAGGGAACCATGAAGAGAGTAAGGAGCCTGTTGAACCATAGGAGACTGTATTTTGCCAAAAAATTGTGAATCAAGAAGGAGAAACGTACTGGAGCATTGTCGGGAATGGAGGCGCCAATTTCCTGTTGACCATTACTCCGGTCTCTTCCGCCGCATGGCATCACGTAGGCGACGGCAGACATCCCTGAAGTACTCTTTAGTGACTGACCCTGTGGTGCGTACTCATGGTGTACCACACCGCGGGAGCCAAAGAAATCAATAGCATCACTTTGAAGTTGTTGCGCACGTGGCAGGCCTGTTTTGGTCTTGGCGACGTGGAATGCTTTCACTGTGAAGACTGGGATTTCGTTTCCGGGTCGTACACCCAGAACTCGTCACCAGTGATTATGTTGTTCATGAAGTCGGGGTCACTGTGGAATCCAGCATGTCCTGTGAGACTTCCACAGGAAGTTGCTTTCACTCTGCCGTGCAAAGAAAAACCGACGAGAGCATTACACAATACCTTACTCATATGCTGCTTGTCAGCAACAGACGCTATTGACAGACGGAAAAATTCACGCATGTGCACGAAGATTCAAGGTCGGCTCAAGCAATGTTTTGCAGGTTCAAGGAGAACTAGCCATTTTACAAGAAGATTGTGTTGCCTCGTTCGCTCGTTGACAGGTATAGCCTAACCACGTAAAGCATTTATTTTTTCCATAATAAATGCCTTCATTGTTGGTAGTACTTGAATCATTTTCATATTCATGTTCATCTTCTTGCTCCTGTTCGGTTTCAGAATCATGATGAGATTATTCTAAATTATCATGGTAATACCACGAGTGATTTGGAAATGGTCGATAAATTTCCAACTCGCGAAGCGAAGGAGGGTATTTATTTGCAAATTTCCAAAGTACGAGTGGTATTTAATAGGATTATTCCACAAATGAAATTGCGTCCAACAGAGTTCAAAAATGCGATCACATAGCAAAAACACGTCAACATAGCGATCGATATATACCCCCTCCTAAGATAAATGGGTCGCAGCTTCTTATTGGCCAGTAGGGAGGGTCGGTAAGGAAAGTTCAATAGAAAAAACGATAGATTTTAATTTCACGAGTGGAATAATCTGCGCTGCCTTCAAGTTCTTCCAATACATCTTACACGATCAACCCCTCTTCCTCAGGTCTAATTGAGGAAGGACCAGGTCTTTTATACAGCATCTATAGCACGTTATGGGAGAAATATCTCAATAATTATCTGGATGCCGGAGTATTCGTATCGCAATGTCAAAAGAATACTTACGCAATTGATGTAATCGTTGGTGTATTTCGTACCGTTTTTAATAACAACATTACACAATATTAAAAAGAAACTTCTAGTGAACCTCATATTTTGTTCATAGGTAAATCTATTGACACTAACAAAGAAGGTACAGCGCCGCTGGACATGAAGACCCAACAAACTGTGATTGTTGCGCAAGGCTGAACTTGCCGGCGCAGTACGTCGGACTGCGATACCAATTGAAGGTTAAAAAAGGAAATGAAGATATTTTTGAGAACATTAGAAAATGTCCTACATATTTCGTGCAAAGTATCTTAAAAATTAAATTTATTCGAGAGGTAGCGATATAACGCAGGTCGATCGGGGATATCCATACAAAAATAACTTGTTTATAATGTATACGAAAAATTAAAAACACTTTAATAGCTACTCAGTAGCTTTACTAATTAATTTTTGTCTACCATTGAGTCTCATTTGGGCAGCAGAAGCTCGGTTATTCGTTCATTGTCTCTTGGTCATTCGCCGTTCATTATCTCGTCGTCTCTTCCTATTCGTAGTCTCTTTTCTGGCCTCTCAAAGGTATCTGAGGGTCATGTACAGAAGCGAGATTTTACCTTTTGTATTAACACGGCCTACAATGCCAATACTAGATGCTATAGACATTTTTTCTGGTACCCACAAGAGTACATCAATGACCGTTAGCATTCGCTACAATTCCATCTAATTTATATAATACATCGCATTTATTAACACATCCTGCTGCCATGATTTAATCTTGGTAGGGCTTATTTCATTTGAAATAAAATATGTATTCTCTCCAATATCCTACCTTTTCACCATTGCTGCAATCGCCATGTGTGGCAATTGCACGCTGGTCATCTGTTTGTGTTGCGAGCAAGCTATGAGCGTGTGCGAATCGTGTGTTCTTACGTTCCCTAGAAATGGCGCAATTCATTTCATTTCAGACTTTTATGTTGTACTAATTGACTGTAGTTTATTTCATTGTGATGTGTCGCGCAACTACAGTTACATGCCACTAACAACTAAGTCATGTGCAATATTCTCTGCTCACATAATGTAACGCATGTGTCTTGCTAATTATTACATTTTCATGCCATGTACTTTCAACCTAACGACAGTAAGTTCATTTCACTGTGACATATTGCATACGCAGTTCCATGATGCTACCATCAGAGGGAATTTCTAAAACTCATGCCATTTTTGTTAAACTGTACAGGCGTTAATATTATTAATCGTACGGTAAATCTTCAACAGTAACATTTATGTGTATGTGTGTGTTGTCTCACAAGAGTGAAGTGCTGTTAAGTACAGTGCCAGCTATGTATGTGTTGATTTCACCAGCTAACGTGGTTCCAGTAAAATGGTATTGCGCAACAGTCTCCAGGCGCATCATACGATCTTATCACCGGCGTCAGCCCAGTGCGTCCCAGCGCCAGCCCTGAAGCGTCATCTGTCTGCCATCGCAACCAACATTGTACATTGAAAATATATATTTTATTTCAGCTCATGAACTGCAGTACAACTAAATGAGCGTTTTTTCTGATTAATACAATTGAACTTCAAATGATACCATTATGGTAAATGCAATTCACTGTCTTGTCGCACCAGAGAGTATTTAATTTTGTAGTGTTCAATTTTATTTTCTTACACTATATATCATACTCAACTTGATATGCATTTCTTTAATGTTCCCATTAATGGTGGCATTTCCTGATCATTCCGTTTTTCCAAAGGTTGGCAAACCTTTAAATTGCCTGGTCCTTCGAGTAAAAAATGAGAAAGTTATCAAAGGTAATGATAAGGCAGTGCAATAAATATTTGTTTCAACCATTGACTCACTGCTCTCACGCATTGCCCTAACAATGACCAAATCATGAAACAAGGTTGTTTGAACTATCGTTTCTTTTCATCAACTAGTCAAGCTAGTCCAACCCCTGTGAAGCGTTCTAAACCTAATTGTCATAATTCCTTCCCAATTCTGGTCGCTGGGTAGTGACGCTCGAGTGCGTGTGAGAGGCAAGTACCCGGTGATGCTACATGGCGGCCCTCTTGTTAATAGAATCGTCTTATGTCTGTGCACGAGTAAACGAGTTTCGTTAGCCTTTCCGTTTACGTTACCTCCTAGAGTTTCAAAGTAACATTGTGGTCGCTAATGAACTTACAGTTTATGTGACCTTGAATGAAACAAATTAAAAAAGATAATTAAATTTACTCCCATTCCTATTTACGGAACTATTTCATAAAAGTATATCGAACACATTTTTACCTTTTCATGTAACTAAACTGATTAATTAAGTAATGTAGCATTTCAAAATACGTAAAATTCATTCATCGTGCACAATAGTTTCACTGGAAGTTTGGCAATTCGTGAATCAGATAGTTGCATTCACCAACTAAACTACACATCATGGTGTTGGAATATTGTAAATAATATCGTTTTATACGACTCGGAATAATCGTAAATAAATACAATTAAATTGGACATATATTCGCTTCACAGGCTTTAGAAAACCACACAATTAAAATATCGGGAGTCCGATACGATCTGATCCGGCTTGGACTAGTGAATGATCAACGGTTCGGACTAGGGATGGCAAGAAACATCGATGTTTTTAAAACATCGGTATTTTCCATCAGAATCATCGATATATTAACATCGGTGTTTTGTTTTAGACGTTTTTTTATGATCGATATATGTTTCCAGAAACATGTTTTAAAAGAAAATTTGTGTTATCTTTTTCGATGATTTTGTGCGTGATCAACTGCATTTTGAACATTGTATAGACTATTGATTAGAAAATTAAGCTGATGGAGCTTTAAGGTAGAATATAGTGTTCTTTAAACTAATAATGATGTATTAGGTATTTTAGACACAGAACGTTTTACTTCCGCGATTTATGAATGAAAGTGAATAAATGGTATAATAGCAAAGCGTAATCTATTTTTTATTTCCTTCTTTACATTCGATAAATATTATTGGGGATTCAAACGCAGAGTGGAGTGCGATGTGCATTTGTTCGCTGACGTCACCCCAACACTAGTTGTAATCATACTGCCAACCTAAGCGTAAGAAATATGAAACAGGAGGGGATAGGGTGTTAATAAAAATTCGACACTAATATTAAATCGCAACTTGAATTATTCCAGGGTACAACTCCCTTATATCTTCTATCATTGCCCAAAAATGATCTCTAATTAGTCATTTACAATCTTGTATTTAAATATATTCGGCAAGATTCATCACCATATCTTCGTGGTGTTACTTTCAAAGACAAGTTTTCTCTCTTCACTCCTTTGATCCAAGTCACGGATCGGACCTTTGGCCCTTGCGTTCACTACGAACAATCTTGAGTCCGACCACCGCATAATTACCTATTCACTTTTATAAGAAAGCACTTTAGTGGTTAAGTTCACTACTCTGCATTATGTCACTGCGGTGACAGACAAATGAACATCGCAAAGCGCATAGCTCAGTCTCCGCTCGAATACCCACATTATTTATTAATATATTACTAATGGACAAACAATAAAATATACCGGAATTTTTTTGAAGTACTCTAATGAAAAATGGAAACAGGGTCGGAAAAAACCATGTTTCATCATATTTAAAACATTGATATGTTAAACACGTATTTTGCCGATGTTTTCATCGACATCGAAAACCTTTTGTTTAGGTAATGTATCAAAATATCACTGTATTGATGTTTTGAGAAAATTTTTCATCACTAGTACGGACGAAACGGCACGCCGGAATATCTGAATGTCGAATGTTTACTATTATGTTGCACCTCGGAATGCCAGGTCGTCCCTTCCGACTTTTTCAAAATCTCAACCGACACAGCGTAGAGCGCGCTTACGTGCGGGGAACAATGTAATCAATCTCAAAAAATCCCGTCGGTAGTAGTTCATACTGTACCGACAGACATTCTAGGCTTCATAGTGTCCGGCAGCCACGTCACATCAATTTTAATCGCTAAAGAGTTAGATCTCACTGTCGCCAACACCTGAAAAGGTGAAGGCAATAACACAGGAGGAGGTTAATAACATGCCGTCCAAGGGGCCATATTGTAGATAACCCGGTACTTTCCCCCTGGCTTCGGGACGATGCCTAACGGGAATGAATTCGCCACACTGCCGGGCCGTACCGGCTCGAGGATTCCCGCACTACACATGTTGATCACCGTATTCTTTAATTTCGCACTAGTGTTGCGGCGTTTTATAGGCACTGATGCAGGTGGAACATGTTGATTGATTGATTGATTTTTTCGTGTTTCCGGGCGCGTCAACTACTTCGGTCATTAGTTACGTTAGTGTAGTGCATGCTATTTTTCTCGGGAGATGGCAGTGATCTTCCCCCGCTGGATGGCGAGATCCGGCGCCGACCTACCGTCGGCTAGTGGGGTTTCCCCCTAACCAGGACTCTCCCACCAGCGGGGCACCGCCCCAGTCGGGACAAGCTCTAAGCTCCCGACCGGTCTCCCGGAATACGTGGTAGTGTAGTGCATGTTAGTGTAAGTGTGTGTAAGGGGAGAGGATAGGACAAGGAAGAGGAAGGACAGATCGCGCGCGGTCCGTGGCCCGTTTGGTAGGGTACTGCTCCGGCATTCGCCTGGTGTTGATCGGAGAAACCACGGAAAACTACCGATCAGAGTAGCCGGCCGCTAGAATTCTCCTCCAGACAGCGACTGAATTCGACCTAGCTGAAAAGCTAGTGTCGAAAATCCTGCCGCCGTGGGGAGTGGGAACCTAGGACCTCCCGGTTAGAGGCGCTGCAGTGGCATCAGTTGATGCACTGAGCTACCGCTACCGGTGTGGAACATGTCGTACGCCCTCCTGGAATAAGGGGTGTTGCACTGTTGGCGTCGCTCGTGTTGTGAAGTTGATAGGAGGGATGTCGCGTCGCGTTGCCGTTGTGGCGGAGTCGGCCACAGAGATGCGTCCTGGTCCTCATCGCGTTGGCGGTCGCGTTCCTCCTGGTCGCGAATGTTCCTCTCCTGGGCGTCGAGAGCGCTCTGCTGTTCCAAGATGGGCCGCCAGAATGCCCAGTCCACTGGGACTTGTTGCACAGGCGGTTCAATTTGTTGCAATTGATCGGAAATTTCCAATAGCTCCGTAAAATCCACGTTGGATTCACTATAGGCAGTGCCGGGGCGGTCCATGAGAAGCCGCGCAGCCGGGTGTGGAGCTAAAGCCGCCTGGAGTGGTCTACGCATATTATTCTTGCGTAGACGTCGGTGCCGCACGCGCCGGCGCACGCTGATACGCAAAGGGCCGCCCGCGGCCCCGTGAGCGGTTCGGCGGAGCCTGGGGAGCCGGCGGAGGATAACGGATCTTGATTCCGAAATCGCCGCCTTCGTCTACATTTGCTGCCGCCATCCGCCATCCATGCCTCATTGCTATCACCAAAAGTCTCACCCGTTCCCTCACGAAACACTGATCAGCTTCTTCCATGTGTGGAAACTGCGGACGGAGGAGCGTGAGGAGCCGCGCCTCCACCTGGTCCCGTTTCGCAGTCGTGGCGAGGGCGTCCTGTGCCGTCACCCAGTCCCACGCAGATTCGAGGTCCAATTTGCATTCGGTGGGCTGCTGGTTCGTTGCTGCTAGCAGAGCGCGGATAGTATCCGCGATAATCTGTGACGTCTGCGTGGAACTGGGATCTGTCATGGTCGCACGAGAAGGGCTAACAAATTCAGTTAGCACGGACTGGCGGCTGCGGTTCCCGGTGGAAGTGCTGCGGCTGCTCGTTGGATCGGGTGAAGGTTGGCGATGGCCAGTGCTTCTCGTCGTCGCCCGTGTAGTATTTCTCCGGTTATTGCGTCGTGACATCGGAAAATTTACACTTTCGGCGGAGCGCGGTAGCTTGTTGGATGCACTGCATCGCGGTCTGTCCCCGACTCACCGATGTCCGATTCTCTCTCATACTTTTAATGGTTGTTGGAAATGACGACTGGCACATGACTTCGTCTTCCTACATTTGATGTAATTATTGCCTATTTACTTACCTTTAAATGATCACAGCATGTTTGATTGTTGACAGTGCTATTGTAATTCCATTCCTTCTTCATGGAATCTGCGACGTTTTGCATGGGATTTGTTCCCGATCTAACTGAAAAATATTAGTCCAAATTTAATTCTTCCCAATTTGCACCACACATTACTAACAGTTCTGCATTCTTTTCTACGCTTTAAAATGTTACGTCCGCGTAATAACTTACTGAACTCGAAAGAAAAATGATATCTCGCGTCATCGCGCTACCATTTGGGCCTTTCCTCCACCATGGCTGTGCTCGTCATTTCCCGTTCAATCCTACAACTCGCTGACAGTCTCCTTCTCTGTCCCGACAGTTCTTAAATTCGAATCTCCTTGACGCATTCTGCGCATCATTTTCGTTTATCGTGCCCTACTCTTCATACTATTGGCTCTCTACTCGCTGCACTTACTAGCTTGTTTTTCGTGATATTATGTATATTTATTTATTTTTATTGTTAATTTCCTGCGAACCAAAATTACTCAACGTGTCTTACTCGTCTTACCTTACATAACTCTTTATAATTAAATTTCGTGCATCCGTCGCCTCCTACTTTGGCCTCTTTTATTAATTTTCTCTAATCGCTGACATTTCGTCCATTTGGAAATTCGGTTTGGTTTCCCACAATAACGTTCCCAATTTATTATTGATTTCGGTCATTTTCTTAATTATTTGGAGATCCGAAAACAGAGACGGAATAAACCATCACAACTATATATGGAACAAGATCGTAGCATACATCTGAACATATTTACGGGAGAACATCTTTATAATAGTGACCGTGTCCTGAATTCTATCTCTTGTGTTGGCGAAAAAAAATTGGATATTTAAAGAAGCATCATCGTTGTGCGATCACTTGATTATATTTGGTTCAATATTTACAAAATAATGACATCAATTTCTCGTGTTAAGGAAATGCATGTTAATCAGTTTTCATGTAATAGTTCCAGCTATTTACCTTACACTAGACACATTCTTTACTGAGCTAACAACATTTCTATACGGTCCGTTAATATTGCAGAAAGTGCAAAAAATATGATTAGTAAACTATCTCTCAACTTATTTCTTCCAAGTATAATTTCCCCTTTTCAATTATAACTATTTCGAAGAACTCTGAATCAGGTATTCAACAGAATCTTAGATGAATAACTTCGACATTTGATGGAGTTTTGACATAGTGGCCTCAGAAATATTTCATCCAATTTCCAGTATAAGTAATATGACGTATCCCACATGCTCCCTTCGTAAGTGGGAATGTTACAGCGTTCCATGACAACTTTCATCGCGCGATTTGGTTGGCGAGGTGAAAAAGATGGCGTTGTGCTTCGAGCAATCGATCATAGAAGTTTAGCGGAAGTAGTGAAGACGAGGACAGTTGTGCGTTGATTTTCGAATACGGTGAACGTATAACTTGAATCAGAAACGTTCGTGTTGCAACGTATGGTGACATTGAAGAAAGGTTCCGGTGAACATTGTCATTGGAATATGAATTAGCAACAGTAATTCAGGAAAGTATTCATTGCACGATTACAGTGTAATTTTGTGATATTCGTGATCCTTGGGCGGTTTTTCATGCGATTGTAAGTTACACGTGTGTGACGAACATTCATTTATTTCCAAGTGCATTATGTAATGCCGTAAAAGAAGAATAACTACTTTGTTAATCTCAGAACTACATGTGGTGAGTGAACTGTAAAGAATTCAGCTGATTGCGCATGTTATTTTACCAGTTTTAGTGTGAACCGTAGGTGACGTAGTGAACGTGCTAGCGTGAGCACAGTAAGGGAGAGCGAACTGAAACATATAGTGTAGGGACCCCAGATTGCAAGTAAACAAAGTTTTAGCTAGTGAATGTTAAATATCGCGGGAATAAAATTATTTTTCCGGACGAGTGGCCATTAGGATGGGAGAAAATAAAGATATCGACCATACGATCAAGAGAAGGACTTTATTATTAGTGATTCGCCGAGGGAATTCATGAGTGTGCGTGTAAGATCCAAACGGCTGTACTACGATTTTTACATTCCTTAGTTTGACATTTGATCAGCTGTTACGATGTCATTCAATCGGAAGGTTGAAAGCCACCATTATGACGTCACTGTAATGACGTGTAAGGTCCCGATTGGACAGCACAGTAACAGCTGATCAATTGTCAACCTCAGCAATGCAAAAATCGCAGTATAGCCGTAGCGAGCGGCGACTTCATCTGGCTTCCGCGGACCGGGCGCGACGCCGACGGCGCTGAGGGGAAGTGGCGATAAGGCCATCGAGACGGCAGCGCGACAAGGGAATTCCAGAGGCGATACTGTAACGTATGCAAAATATTGTTTTCTTTCTATAGGAACGAACAATAGGAGTTATAATCCCCAAATCATTATGCATTCTCCATTCTGCTATACTTGAATTCGAAAAGATGTAAATATTCACAGTTGTTAAGACATTTATTTTGTGTTTACATTGTGTTAGGGTATGATTTGAATATCAGTATTATAGTATTGGATATTTTGATCTTATTTGAAGTTACAAAAAGGTAACGGGATCCTCGAGTCATGGAACCGTAATTACTATTGAAAACGGGGAGTTTTCAATTACAATAATTAGCACAGAAAGTTGTGGGAGGATTAAACATAAATTATTTATTGAAAGAGAAAGTTTTCGTCTGTGATGTATTCATCATTTTAGATCAAGATATTGTAATTCTATTAAATTTATTGAGTTGTTTTTTGACGTGTCTTACTTTGATTAAAGTGAGTCAAACACGAAAAAGACTCCTGCCCTAGGTCCATACCTTTCTTATTTAGGGATACAAAAATATTTTTTTGCATCTTTGTTGCGATCTTGTTTGCGCGTGACACGGCTCCATACCCGCGAGTCCAAGATGTCTCAAGACATATCCAGCCGCAGGTGACAAGTTCGTCACAGAACGTTGGCAAAAATAGATCATTTTCGACCTCTCTAAAACGTGCCCAAGAAGAATGTAACATTTATTATGTATAACATTATTACAGTGTTCAACATTGATCAACCAGTACAGGCCGAAATTGAACATTCAGCAAGGAAATTCCACGTCTGTTCCCGCATCAGCTAATTGCCTATCATAATAGTAAAGTATGAATCATAACCCACGGAGAACAGTTTGCATCCAAGCGATCGCGCGGCGCCAACACTAAAGCCAGTACACACACAATGACATTAATACGGAAGAATACTTCCATGATACATACAACGATACTTATACGCTTATAATTTACGAAGAACGTGCCTGATTAGTCTGTGGCATTAAACATGTGTACGTTTATTTTATATTACGAATTTAATTGATTTCGAGGAATTCTGCTGTCCTGCGAATCGTTCATGTAACATAGCTGTTACCCTCGAGAGTCCAAGATACACCCGTCAACACTCTAGTACTCATAATTTAATATGCGAGTACCAGACACACAAGTCGCTTTCCGATCATATTTTACTATCAAATATGCCTGAAAAATGAGTCTATATCTTTGTAAATGTGAATGATGAGTATATATTTCTATTTTATTAATTGCTTTAGAAAGAATAAAACCACGTGTTTAAATTGTTTTGCCTATAATGTGTGTGGCTTTTCATTTCGATAATATTCATCTTCATGCCTTTTTATCATGTAAATTGTCTGCCGATTATGTCGTCGAAGTAACTGTTTTGTGATAATTTGTCCAGAAATGTTATAAGTCTCCAAAGTTGGAAACAAAGCAAAACATGTGCGTATCAAAACTAAAGGAAACAAGATTTTGTCATATTGTTTTACTATGTCATGAGAAGTTGTGTAGTTCTTAAGTTGGATTGTTCTCCAATTTTAGTATCTTTTGAGCTGTAACTGTGTTTTTACAGTGTTTTGTTTATTATGTATCAAAAACAGTTAAAAAACTGTGTGACGTGCTGCGGGGAGAGTGTATTCTACGCACGTTTCCTGGATCCCATCCCTAAACCATATACAAGTTGAATTCTAAATACAGAAAGAAATGAGCGTTTTGGGAACATTTGTCAACAAAATATTAGCTCTGATGTAATAAAACCTATTTTCAAAGTCAAATCAGCAATAGATTTAGATTGTTATCATTGATAATTACCTTCGTGAAGGAATATATTTTTGCCGCGCGTGGGGAATAATCATGAATAAATATATATTTCCTACTGATCTCTAGAAGACGTGCACAGATAATGAAGTTACATTTATTCGTTATGCAGTTTTAATACTCAACATTTTTAGATCATAGAACCTAGGCTGACATGTGCTGACACATCCAAACGCAATTATAGTTCGAGCTCTTCTACCCTGGCAGTTCGTAAAACGTCCCGCTTACTTGTCTTTTCCGATGCACAGTATTAGTCTCATATTCGTTTCTTCTTAATTTTTGCGCCGCACTCCTCCTTGTTCAAATTTTTACGTCTCTCCTAATTGGATAATCGCCCAACGGCATCGGACACAATTTACTTCGTGACATCCGATCTTTCTGTAATTTTTTGATTTTAATTATTTTCACGGAAAATCCTCACGTGTCCATAATCAATTCATTGCTAAGAAATCCACACTATTTTTCTTCTTCCTTTAAACTCCCGTTGTTTATCTATTTAATATACGGATAAGGCTGATCCCCATCGTTGTCGTTAAAGGTATTTTATAACATTTATTTTTAATTATATTGGTTTGTCCCACTAATGTCCCCTCATAAATGACCAATAAGATTTACAAATCATATATTATAATTTGGGTTACATATTACATTTACATTCGGATGTCGTATGAAGAGATTGTTGTAAAAATCACTTTTCGAATAGTATTTTACATCATAAGGAGAGAAAGTCGACCTTTTCATGACGAGACTGGAGAGTTCATCCGCCGAGGTGGGGAATCCTGTTTAGTCATGGAAGGGTATTTTGCCGAGTGATGTACAATATTTCATTTCAGATTCTTTTTTATGCCTTTTTATATTTCCTTGTAACTAAATAATATCCCTTACATGAAAACTAATGTGGTTATCACTCGATCATTTTTTCTTTTAGCATTGCCACATACATGTTGACTGTTCTGTTTTCTTTAATGGTGACGAGAATGTCAGATTCCATTGATTATAATAATGAATTTTGGAATGGAAGATATTGTGGAAATAATGGGAACTCCGCTGGATATATTAGAAAAAACAAGAGCCGCGACTTTTGCCTTGTTTACATTAAAATCAAAAGGTAGATGTATGAAAGAATATAGGGAGTTTTTAAGTAGCTAGATGCGAGATGGTTAAGAAATGTCTTAGAAAATGTGTTTCTCCTATTCTTTTCCGAAATCAGTGGAAAGTACCGTCAAAGCGCTCTTTAATAGATTATTCCATTACAATTGATATAAATAGTTCCTAATAAACTATCAGTTGATTAGTGCATATTTTGGGTATTTGAGCGGAGGCTGGGTTATGCGCTGTACGTTGTTCATTTGTCTGTTATCGCAGTGACGTAATGCAAGGTAATGAACTTAACCATTAAAGTGCTTTTTTATAAAAATGAATTGGTAATTATGCGGTGGGTAGAATGAAGGTAGTTTACAGTGAACGCGAGGGCCGAAGGCCGAAGTCTTATCGTGACTTGTATCCGGGCGAGTGAAGCGAGAAAACGTGTCTTTGAAAGTAACGTCACGAGGATATGGCAATGCATCTTGCCGAATATCTTTAGAGGCAAGACTATAACAAGACTATAATAGGACAAGACTAAATAGAGATCGTTTTTGGCCAATGATAGAAGATATAAGAGAGTTGCAACCTGGATATAAATAAATAATTCAATTTAAGATTTATTGTCATTGTGTCGAATAGTTAGACATACTGCTTGAAATTTATGAATTATGCTAGTGACCTCCCTCCCTCTTCCATATGTTATTTCACACCCTAGGTAGTTAAAATGTGTCACTTGTTATAAAATCATATTTTGAAGCATAATCTTTGTCCTTGCTGATTCTTTCCCTTTAAAACCTATTACTTTGGTTTTATTGACTGATATTATCAGATTGTACTCCATAAAAATTTGATCCAGTTGGTAAATAGATCTTTTAGTCTTTTTTAAATTGCAACAGCCTGTTATCGCACATTAGTCGCACTAGAATGAGAACGATTTGGGACACATGTGTGGTCCCCCACATGTGTGGTCCGGCGCAGATGACACCGAGACGACGCGACGCGACGTCGGGGTAGCGCGAGCGCCGTTGGACCGTCGAGGGGGGGGTAGCGCGGGGTGGGACAGGATGGCGGGGGGCGGGGTGGTGCGGGGGCGGCAGCCCCTGGAGGCTCCGTTAATCGGCAGCGATCGCGCTCGCGGCAATGGATCGCTCGCGGACGCCGCCCCGCCCCGCCTCACCCCGCCCGGCTCCGCCCGGCCCCGCCCCGCCCGGCCCCGCCCCTTCCCCTCCCCGCCCCGCCCGGCCCCGCCCCGCCCCTCCCCGCCACGCCCGGGTCCGCCCGGCCCCGCCGACGCCTCCCAGCAATTAGACGGCCGCCGGGCCCATTTCCAAGTCATTAATTGATCGGGTGACGGATGGGGCGGTTCGCCGAACGCGGCCTGCTCCGCCGCCGCCGCCGCCTCCGGCTCGTCCCGGTCACCTGCGGCCACCGCGCCTTCGGCCCTCGGCGCAATTGCCCAGGAACGCGCGGAGAAACGTTAACGAGAGGGGGAGCAAGATGGATACCTCTGAGGCGGAGTGCGTACACACTATGTTGATAGTGGGATGGACTCCGGTAATTAGTACTACACGCACCTTAAATATTGGTATGAGATCCATTCTTGTACCTGCAATGTTATAACTACAAAAATCAAAGAATTGGGTCGGAATCTAGGTGTGTAAATCACTATCAAAATAATATAGAAAATGTTTTGTAGTTGCCTATTTATAAAATATAAATGGACGTATGCAAGTACTTAGTCAAATTCATAACCTTGTTATATCCAACGTAACAAATGTAAATCAGCATTCTTGATGTGCTAGCAATAAAATGCAAATGGATAGTTAAATATAATAAAGTTATATTCACCAAAACTACTTGTTTTTACACGAATTTCTCGTTATTCCAGCAATTTATTATGCAAATTAAATGATCCATTCGGTTTTACATTTAAAAAATTATCTACTATTGGAGTGGCACCACCTCAAAGGAAACGTGGAAAATTCGAAATTACCGTTTCGATTTTTTTTCCCTATTTTCGAAAACATAGTGGATAAGCGTAATCTTAGTTTCGAAGTTGTACATTCCAATATCCCGATCTTCGGTTGCTGGAATCTTTCAGTTTTCAGGTTGCATTGAAACAATGGAAACGCAGCGAAACGAGATTTTGTAAGTTTCAGAATAACTGCTCATTGTTGGCCGATGTTTTTGGGGGAATGAAAGGGTGTTTTGGATTGTCGAATGTGTTTGTGTATTAGCTTGAATTTTCGCGCCTGATCGCTACGATTGATAATGAGTTTTACAAGTGATGGCTGAAATGTGTTAATGTGGATGGAAAGTGTGGTATTAAAATTTTCTGTAACCGTTCGTGAACTGAGAAAGTAGGTGCTATTATAGCTACTAGTTTGGCACTTGAAAAGATTTGTCTTAAATAGATTATCTTATAATGAGTCTTTACAATATTTCTCTTTATGATTCACATTATGTTTTTTTCTTCAATTTTTAATTATAAACTCCAAGGTAAGAAAAGAAATATGATTTACGAGAAATAACAGTATGAATACAATCTAGTAATTATGAAGACTTCAATTGAAAATCATTTTTCCCTTCGGATGTTCTAAGATCCACTGTTTTATAAAAATAGTTCTTGCTGCGTACGTAATGATAAAATAAGGCGTGTATACCAAAGCTGAACCAATACATTTGCATGACGTTCAACAAAATGCGTTGTTATAGCAACAATTTTCATCAGATGCGGGATCTTATGCGTTTATTTTCGTTTATCCACTTCGATTATCTAACGTCAGACTTTACGAAACAGAAATCCATATCTCAATAAGTTGGCATGAGAACACAAGTTCCTAATGATGCTTGCCCTCTTATTCACCATATCAGCATCAGTCTGTCACATTTCGTAGGAAACTAATTTCTAACTTCCAAGAAAATGAAAGGACTTCTCGAAAAAACGGCATTAGTCCAAAAATCATATTTGTGGGAAATGAGAAAAAGACATTCATCTTTCTAACTCAGCATGATATATGGCATTTTGATTTGAACAGGAATTTACTTTTGCACAACATGAAACATAAAATACTGTCGTGAGTACATATTTCATATTACATATCATATACGTATAACATATTTCATATTACATATAAAATAAATACTTCACAACTTACAAGCAAAAGAAGAATGGCCATATGTTATTTTTGCTTGAAAATTGCAGGTTACATAAATATATTTACCATTATGCGTACATCAGAACAAGGTACCAGAAACTTGCAAAAATAAAATATTATGTATATTTTACATATTGCTTTGCAATTTTTACATACAATGAAAACAAATGAACTTTTCAACAAACATACAATCAAAGCGTTTCATTACATTGTAGATTAATATTATAACTTTCAATAATCACAATTAAAATACTGTAAGGAACTGCTGGAAGCTTATCATTCATCATACCCACTACCAGACAATATTAAAATCTTTATTGTTATCCGGATGAACCATGCAAATTTGTTATGTTTGACGAACATACTTTCTGCATCCCGATTAGGGGATCCATTCATTCTCATATTTTTCGACATTAGATCAAAATATTATCAGCTTCATTGCTTTCAGTATTTTTATCTAGCATCAAGCATCTTTCTAATTTTTGTCGAAAATATCGAAATTTTTTTTTTGAAGAAGCAAAACTTTAGTCTCACAAAAGATTTCATGATTGCGATGCTGGAGATCTTTATTTAAAAATCATTCATTGCAGTTGCAAATACAAGAAATATCTGATTTTCTCAATTAATCGTAATTGTAAATGTTTCATTTATATTGAACCTCGTCCGTATTCAAAAACACTAGTTGAATTTCCAAAATGAATGTATTGCTGAATGACTTTCAAGGTTTAGGAAATTTACTCATGGTGATTCAAAATTTAGAGAAATATACAATTTTTAATAATGACGGTATTGCATTTAATGAATGATATCGACCAGGTAAAATATCGAAAAAGGTAAGGTTGATCGTCAAATTGAGAAAGTTCATTGCAGTGTTCGATTACAGTCAGTGAGACCGGTAGATGAATTTTACAGATTCTGGAAGTACTAGGAACAGCGCTCTCCGAAGAACCCGAGGCCTCTCCAGTCACGGTTTCACAAGCACCGTGATACTCGTAATCGACACTCGATTATCGACTCTCGTCCGAGAGCTGCCGGGAAATCTAGTTTGAATCCCTTGCCAAAGCTCATTTGAGCTAGAAGTGAATAAACTTCTATTTATAAAAGAATTACAAGTGTGCAGGAGGAAAAGTATCCCAGTTTTTTGATTTCAAAATATTTTTTAATATTAAAGCAGTTGATAAATGAACATTTTCAGTTATTTTCCAGCACTACACGATGTGTCTATTCTCATGGATCAATATTCCGCCGCTAAGGCGCTGTTTAGATTTTGGCGTTTGACGGATTTCTGAAATAAACGATTCAATTCATGATGTTGGAAGTGGACTTGATGGCGGTGGTTATAAATAAAACCTTCTTAAAATACATTACATTTACCCTTGCGGCGAATTCCTTCGGCTATCCGTCAGTGGCTCCTCCAGGGTGAGTAGAAGTAGAAGCTCTGGCTACAGACAGCGTGTTTGTGAAAAGCCTTTCGGACTCCTTTTGTCGTAAACGTGTAGTGACCACGGTAGGAAAATGCCACTTTTCCTGCTTAACCGGCTCAGTGTCATGCCGGGCTAAGACGGAATATTATTTTCGGATCTCCCGAAATCTCACTAAGGAGTCCGTGTTATCTCTGTAGCAGATAGAATAATTCCACAGAAATTGTGTGCTTCTTGCTTTTCTGTAAGATAGTAAGCCCAGCAAGTGCGATAGTTAATGGAACAGAGTTGAACATCGACATTTAGTATTATTTGTTATAGTTCAGTGCTTTTTATAACGATGATCGTTCTTGGTCTCTTCCAATCTTATATTGATTGAACGTGTTCTCTTGGATCTTCTTTTTTTCTTTTAGTACCAAAACCCAATACGTATCTATCGATTGCCAATCTCCTTTTTAAGTTACCGTTTATAACTTATTTTAAAATGTTTTTGATATTATAGTTAATATTTTTTCTCTCTGTAGATCCGAGTTTTTGGAGAGGTTTCTTCTCTGTTTATTAAACTGTTGCTGGAATAAACTGAACGCTGAACTGAATGCTGAAATACATTGAACTGATACCGTTTGTTTCTTTTATGAACAGTAGATCTTTCCCTTACCTCTTCAGATGTCACATAGAATATGTTTTTTAACATAATAATTGTTTCAACACCAATCATATGCACTATTTGCGTTTAATCACAACTGCTTTTACAACCAATGGCATGATACTATACTGGCCTAGCTGAGATGGCCCCTTGTTTTGCTTCTTGGACATACATGTAACTTCATTATCTGTGCACGTCTTCTAGTATTCAGTGGGAAATATAGTTATTCAAATTATCGTTCTCCGTGATGTCGTTGCAGGAAGATTCCTTGACACGATGAGGGATAAGAGGCCCAATTTATTGGTGATTTACCCTTGAAAATAGATTTTATTACATTGGAGCGAATATTTTTAACAATCCTCGCAATACACGCTCATTTTCTTTCTGTATTCAAAATTGTTAGTATATAGCTTAGGGTTGGGATCACAGAATTTTGAAAACCTGCACAGAATTCATTTCTCCCCATAGCACGTCACTCACAGTTTTTAACTGTTTTTGATGTAAAATAAATAAATAAATAAACCACAAGAAAATTGGCAAATGTATTTTGAATGTATTTGATATCAGTACCATATACTCAGCATTTCAGCGTATTTAACACGTGTACCACAAGGAATTAGTAATAAGTACAAGACTACTTTCATTTCATTTTATTTACAAATTATTTTGTGCATTTACCGAAAAGCCGTTAATTAAAATGAATGATTAATTCTAGGGTAGATTAAAATGATTGTCAATTACTTTCTCTTAGTGACCTCTTTTTGACGATGTTTTTCAATAAATATGCGTTTTTTATTTAAAATGTCATTCTTGTGTCTTAGAAATGATCACAAATACTAAAAATATACGAGAATAACTCATTCAGAACAATATCGCCCATTTTATCCCAGTGTTTTTCTGAGAATATTTTCTATTGATGTTTTAAATGAAGATTATGTAAGATTTGTGTACTCAGGAATTGATTTCTATTAACTTCATAATTTTATCTTGAATAATACTTCGCCTTATTTATTCTTTTATACTCCGAATGTAACCACTACGACTGCGAAGTTCGGAAATAATGTTACTCCAGCATTGCTATTTTTACTTCGCTTCCTTGAGTCGCCAGTCTTCTGTTTACATTTCTCGTAGTTACATTAAACAACGCCATACTCCCATGAGTACGGCAATCTCACGGTCAAGTTTTACGTC
This sequence comes from Teleogryllus occipitalis, assembly GCA_011170035.1. Lineage (NCBI taxonomy): Eukaryota > Metazoa > Arthropoda > Insecta > Orthoptera > Gryllidae > Teleogryllus > Teleogryllus occipitalis. The sequence goes on along the minus strand of BLKR01005143.1, from coordinate 14,462 downwards.
TCCTTCGCTTGAGAGTGTGGGAATAAATGCGTGAACATTTACGGTAAAAGAGCCTGTCAGCTCACATCCGCCTCCAACCCCTTCACGTCTTTCCTGTTAGTTACTTTCAGAGTTCCTGACATCTCTAACACGCCATGCTTGCTTTTTTCCCCAAAATTCTTTTTCATCAAAGCTTTCGCTAATTAATGCAACATCCTCTCCGCACGGCTACAAAAAGGTCGCTTGCAGCTCTGGCGGAGGGCTTCCTTCAAAGAGGAGTATGCACCGTTTACTGAATCAAAGGCTCTTAATGAGAAGCTGTTACTTTTAACATTGCAGGTGTAACATTTGCATTTAACAGAAGTGACGGGAAACTATCTGTTAAAGGTACAGGAATTCTAGGATTTTCACTATAAACTCAAATTTCTACGACTTTAGAACTCAATTACGCCGCCGCGAACACTGAGATATTGTCATTTTTTTGCCAAAATGCAATTGATTTATAATGATTTTTATCAAGTTGCGTTATGCAGTGTCTACCAAACTAATACATTACAATAAATAAAAAGAAATTCAATTATTGTCTGTCTGTTCTAATGGTACCTAATTTCTGTCGCTTGTTTTCCAGACATATGCATGCAGTTCTACGGACGTTTTTACGATATTTGAGTCACTGAACTATTTAAACTGTGAACTGTGGAGCAACACATGTAGAGCCCACTGCCTTTCATTTAAAGCAAAAATAACGAAACTTGGTTGAATAGAAAGCTCCAATTTTTTTGTAAACAAAACTTTGTGTTTTAAATATATAGACGTGGGTTGCAGCAGGAAAATGTTCCTGAACAAATCCACACAAATGGTTTTCCATAACGAGAGTGCTGCCCACACTGCTGAAAAACAGAGCATACCACTTTATAACACTACAATAAATTAGTTTAACAAACCCAGTCTTTGCGAATACAACAATAATGTAGAATAGTCTATTTGATTACATAGTACAATATTTTTTTACATACTGAGAAACATCTCTTAATTTCTCTTTCACTGTTTATATTTTTTAATTTCTAGCATATAAATATTTACTTGAATTGCAACTCGCTAATTTTTGCAGGTCGTAGAAAATTTATATTATTACAGAGTCAACGATTTTGCCTCTAAAGGATCTAAAGTGTTAAGAAAATAACGGAAACAATGGAACATATTGTGTAACGTGCGTAACATTTATCTTAGCAGTAACAATTTATACTTGAAACCAGTGATTACCCAGAAGCATTTAATACTCATAAACGTTTGTTGGCGGTTGGTTGGAACACACTGCTAATAACACATGAAAAGTACGTCATAAGAACACAACAAAAATAAACTTATTATAAAACCATACAAACGTTATACACACCAAACACAACCAATATCATTCATACGAATTAATATCGAACGAATTACATACAAATTAGTATTAATTTGAGAAACGGCGATATTCAAAAATTTATTCCAACATTCCTTTGTCACAAGACCTGATATTTCTGCTTAGAATACTTTTACTACATATTTACTTCCCATTTGTCGATGTAACGACTACACTTGGGACGGCCTCTTCCTTTACCCTATGTAATCACTCTTAAAATTTCATTGAAATATTGACACAGACTCTTTTAGCATTTTCATTCGTATTATGCTGAGACTCGTATCACTTTGACTCTACCAGAGAGAAAACTTTTCCCCACACTTCATCTTTGTGATTGGCATGCATTGATACATGCATCCTTGTGATTGGCTCCATATCCCAGACGGCTGAATTAAAGGGTTCAGTAGGACAAGGGGCCACATTGATATAGTTATCAGAAATTGAGTTTTTTACTAGACTTTTATATTATAAATCAGTACACGTTTAAAGTTTTTGACACCGTACACGTACATATAAGTTCCTACTGAATTGAAATAACATTTTACTAAAATAATAATATTTTAAGTTTTATTTAATGCTAATAACTCGATTTCTCAAAATTCTATAATAACCTCTTTTCTCACGAGTCCTTCAATTGTTTCCCGTAAACATTTGACATCTACGCGTGAATACGAACCTAATCTCGATCCATTTTCTTGTCTGAGTCATTTCGCCCGTTTTCTTACTCTAATCAATTTTTTTGATTGATTGATAACTATGTGCCTTCGTAAACTTATTGTTTATTATTTTGTTTAAGATTTATTTCTAAAAAATATTTTTCCCTTTTAAATAAATGTTTAATACTCTGATATACTTTAAATTTATTTTTACCAAGGCATTGAATTACTTGACCGTCCATCTTTGCCTATTACTGCCACTTTCGATCGTTAACGAAGTATGGACTGTCTCAATGCCAGAAATATTAAAAACGTTGTTGCTCCACAACGCAACACGTGAATAGCAAATATTTAATGGCGGACGGGCTCTTCCTTGGAGGCTTGCTGTCGCATGACGTCAGCTGTGTCGTGTGCAGAGACGCACTGAGTATGAGAATTCAGTCGATAGGCGTCTTATGAAAATAGGGGGAATAACACTCAAATTTTTGCAAATTCAGCAAAATCGAAGCTGTTTCATTGTTTTGGGATTTTTACAGCGTTCCTGGGTTTCAAAAGAAAACATTTACGCTTTTCATATGGTCAGAATCTGCTTTGTTTTCCTTCATTTATGCGCTCATTGGAAATTAGTAGTAAAGATATCTCAAAGCTTACCAATATTAGCAGACCTACCAATATTACCTGTTCATCATTTGGAAAATATTTAATTAGTTCAGCAAAAAGTATCCATGGAACTTACCACTAAATGTATTGTGACCTCTAGAAAAATGTTTTGGATAAGTGTCATGCAGTCGTTCACAAAATGAAAAGGGAGTTGAAGTTTAATCTACTTGTGGTTGGAAATATCAGATCATAGTTCTTGCTTACTGATATATATCTTCTCATTGGCTCTGACATATAGTGAGTAAATTTTGTGTAGGCTATATCATTATTATTTACGACACTTCTTTTGAGGGAGTGGGGTAGATTTTCAATTTACTATGTTCATTGATTTGAACGTCTCTCTTGGAATTTGAAATTATGGTGATATTGTTATATGACTTCCACAGTTTCTGTTTCTCGCTTATGTTTCTTTTTCATGAAGTGTCTTCTAAAGTCCTTGCCATTAGTTGTTCCACGAGGTATCTTCATATTTTGTCCATTGTTACCTTATTCCGGTTTTTGTGGCTTGCATTAATTATTTTACTTGGGATGAAAGGTACAGCGAATCTTAAAATTGTTCTCTATACATTTACTACTTTCAGAGATTTTTCATAGTCTGTAATGAATGAAACTTGAAATTTCCTTATTATAACTGCTAAATCAGAACATTGCTAGTTTTGTGACTACCAATAGTTTTTTTAATTATCACGTTACGTGTATTCAAAAATATAACAATATGTTTACAGTAGCATTGGAATCTACATTGAAAACAAACCTATTAATACATACTATAGTTGATTTCTTCACTTTATTCGACACTATGCATTTTGAAAGTGCTTGATTTTCAAGGTACAATGCTAGTTAATGAGAACATCGCGTTGGCCCCTTCAGATAGTTCTAAGTGAAATTGTTAAATACAGACGGTCATTGCATAATATATTTAAAGCAGAAAAATGTACTTTTTTGTAGTAAACTATTTTACCAATAAAAGCTAATATTTTGACGGGGGAAGGCCACCACGAATGTAATTTATTATCCTGATTCGTTTTGCCTTCACTAATTAAGTTCAATCGTTTAATGTTAAATTGTCATTAAATCCATCAATTTATTTTTAAATACACAATAAAAAGTTTTCCCTTGAAGTGTTCAAAACAAGGAAGATGTAAGCACTAACTTCTTTGGCGTGAGGATGCTAAGGTAGAGTAATGTATGAGACAGACATTGAACCAACTAGACATGATAAGACCTTTCATAAAGTTATGAGGAATCATTTCAAACTTGAATAGATGTAAAAAAGAATATTTTAGAGAAACATTATTCATGTAATACTGAAGCGAGAAAATACTGCAATAGATATATTATTTCCGCCTCCCTATTCCCCACCTCTCACTTTGTGTTGGAGCCAGGGGTGCCTAGCACAACTTCCTTCGCAAGGAAAGATGTGTTTAGATGGGCCATGGAAGTGCCATAATCCATGAGAATTATGGATATTTTGACCACAGAGGTTTTTTGACAGACACTAGTCGTTTCAATAATCTCTCTCTCTCTCTCTCTCTCTCTCTCTCTCTCTCTCTCTCTCTCTCTCTCTGTGCGATTTGTTTGTATTGTGCTTCCATGCATGTAAATGTTCTTTAACTCTGTTAAACGCACTTTGCTACATATCTTATTTACGCAGGCGACACTTTCCACCCCCACTCTCACATTAAAATTCTTGAAATAGAAAATAAATTCTGAACAGAAGCGCTTTAGAAATCTTTCACATATTTCAAGCCAAGCAGAAATCTGAGGCCCTTCTCAATGAACAAACTAATTTCCCTTTGTCCCCTCTACTAATTAACTTTACACACTCCGACCTCACAAACTGACCCCCCCCTCGCCTCCTAAGACATTTCCAAGAGAACACTAAACTGACCTCCTCTAACCCCCCGCCGGATCTCCGGAATGCAATAAAAAAAACCTGTGTCACGTTTCCTCTGGGCACAGTCTACCGACTTTTGCCGAAAGCGGCTCAACTTATTATTCAATTATTTCCCCATCTTTGTAATATCATTTGGTATTAATTGTTATTACTATCCCCCTTTTTTATATTCATTTATATTTTTTATCTTTTTTAAATTACTTTTTTTGCAATATCTGAATGTATTTTTCTTCATTTATATTTATAATCAGAATTTTGAACTGCTATTATCTGTAGAAATCCCAATATTTTGTAATGTTTAATTTGAATTGCTACTAATGTTGCATTTCAATTTTCGCAGTTTTATCTGCTATCTGTAACTAAAATTTAAATGTATTAATTATAATTTAATTTTCTATCTTATTTTGCTTTTTATTTGTAATTTTGTAATATTTTTCTGTGCCTTGTAGACTGACGATGACAGCAAAGCCGTTAAAAGCCGGCTATCTTAATAAAAATACTATGTTGACGAAGATGACCTCTTTTATTTCTTCTCACGTGAAATCCAATTCCAGCATGGGCAACAAGTTTGCGGGTTGGAAACACTTTTGCGAACCGTTACAAGTAATACACTTTTAGGTATTCCTTACAAATAATGCAAGAAAGTACGTGCTGTTGTTTCTTGAATTGTAGTACTGACGAGCACATTGCTTTCTCTTTGTTGTTTAAAAGACTTATTCGGTTTGTCTTTGGATGATTTCGATCCCTTAATTTTTTAGCGAGTTTTGTTCGAAAAGACTGTTTCCTTGCAAGTTGTTGAAATTGTCAAATGTGACACCTCACTCTTTTGTCATGTCTTCATTCGTTTTTTATATTTTGTAATCTCCATGTCATATGAGCCTTTACTTCAATTGTAAACACTTCTCTTCTTTTGGGTTATCGTTTGAATACAGTGACATGTTTCAAGACTTTCCCGCACTGGTTTGAAATGCTACCCATGTTCCAGGTTTAGTAGTGGTCTGTGCTTCAGTGAAGCCTAGGCAACCCCTTCTTTTGTGTGAACAGTTTTTTTAAATTTATTATAAACATTAAGTAGTGAACAGTATCTAGATTCTTCCAACGGATAAGAACTAGAGATGAGTGCGTACAAGAATCAAAAAGCCAAAGAGCGTTGTAACCTGTTCGTTAAAACCGATGGAGTTCCTTGAACAATGGAAGCAGAAAAAGTCTCTTAAAAGCAGAAGTCGATACAAAAAATGTTGTAATGAACGGCACTTCAATTAAAAATAGTATACGCGATTAGGGATGAACCTAACATTTTTGACCTAGCATCACATCTGGTAGGTCACACAAATCAATATCGTTTCTGTTTTGACTGTATTACTAACCCTCACAATTGGTGGTTGGTAACATTGCAATAAATACAAATAATAAATAATTATTATAACTTTTATTCTTTTTCACATTAATAAATACAGCAGCAAATGTAAATATTGTACGAATAAGTAAAACAAAATGGAAATACATTATTATTATTATTATTATTATTATTATTATTATTATTATTATTATTATTATTATTATTATTGTGTGACGTTGATGGAAGAGTGAGAAGCGACACTGCAGCGAGTAAGGCGTTGCGTGGAAGACGATGATTAGAAAGCGAGATGGTGCATACACTGAGCGACGATGAGCCGGAGACGGGGGTGGTAAGAAGTCGGATTTGGTGCCGGGGGGGGGAGTTCACCGAAGGCGGCGATGACTGGGCGGCGGCGACACCTGGGTCGCTCTGCGGGCGGGCGGGCGGGTGGCGTCTGGCGCCGGGCGTTGGGCGTCGGGCGTCGGCGGCGCGCGGAGAATCCCAACGCTGATCTGCATTCCGAGGGCCGAGGAAGTTCGCAACACCAGCTCCCCCGCCGCGCCACGCCCGCGCCGCACGAGTGAGTTGGCGTGTTGCGAATTGGAATCGCTTGCACCCAACGTCTCGCGACGGAAGCGGGGGCGGAGAAGGCGGGTTGGAGGAGGAGGCGGGGCTGCGGGTACGGTACGGGTGGGGAGTGAAGGGGAGGAGGGGGCGGCGAGGGGTATATAAAAAGGCCAGTGCGAGTGGAGGGAGCGGGGATGGAGACGGGTGGGCGGAACGGTGGCGCTTTTCGCCTCGGTGGGGTGGGAGTGGGAGGGACGGCGGTGGAAGTGGGGAACGCGTGGGCTTGCGGCGGCCCGGGGGTGGGGGAAAGGAGGAGGCCGAGAAAGTTAAAAGACGCGGCCGTACTGTTCTCGCGCGGCGGATTACGCACGGAGCGTGGCAGCAGAGAGAACTTCTGCAAGTTCGCAGTTGTGAAAAAGGGCTTCGCTGCCGTGCTTTGAAATTTGTAGGTTGCCAACGATGAACTATGAATTCCAGAACGTGTTCATACATTATGACTCCAGTGCTTGTGCGGTAGATATTATCTTGCTGTCAAATTTATAAAAAGACATTCAAGTTCACTCATTATTATTTTGTACTTCCGATTTTTCGTGTAGAACTTACTTAGTACCGAGAAATCACTGTAATGCTGCAGCATAAAACGGACATTTTTCTGGGTACCTGTTTTCGAAAATGTGATGTGGATAATTCTTGAATATATTTAAAAGAAATAATTTCCTCCAACACTTGTAGTAAGAATACCGTTTTTTTGGGGGGGCTTTAATTCCGAAATATTGGTTGAAGGTAAAAGTCTGTCTGTCCGTCTGTGAACAACAATAGCGGCTAATCAAACTAGTTGATGTTTTTGCCCCTTGAATTCGAATCACCTGTCTCGATATTAGTGTTAATCAGTAGATGCAGTGATCGTTCCAGTATGTGTGATGTCACTTAACGATATTTTTGTGATGATATTATCGTTAGGTTGTAATTTATTTCTTACTTTTTTCATTCCTCTACTACTACAGCGTTTAAATGGGTTTAAAAACAAAATTTCCAGAACCCTAATTCTTTCAGCTTTATTGGATGTAATGAAATAACGGTATGAAACAGAAGGATTTTGCAGCTTATACGAAAATTCCTGTACAGCGTGAGATGACGTTCGTATTTGAAAGTTAATGAAACTTTTGTACTGCAGCGGGATTTGGAATATGGTGGACATTGTTAAATGATTGGAATATTGAAAAAATGTAGCACATTCATAAAGAACTGTAGCACAGTCTTAAAGAGCTCAAAAGCTTCATTCTAAAAACTGTGTTTCTAAACATATATTAGACTTTATTACAAAGCGTGCGTTTTCATGCAAAGCAAATCAATTTCAAGGAACATCCACATGGGGACGTCATAGTAGAGGATTACGAATGTATTTTCAACGAAAAAAAATGTTTTTCTTCGAAAGATAGGACGGGGTTTAGCAAAGGCGATTTTAACATTTTAGAATAAAGTGTTGATATTTCAATGAGAAAATACTTTATAATAAATGTATCACATCCAATGACACGTTTATGAATACTAAAGACGATTTGCAAGTGATTTTGAAATGTAAAAAATATTAAGTTGATGCCCATTCATTCTTTTGGCTCTTAAACTGCGCGAACTAATGTATCACTAATGCATTTAACGCTTCGTTCAAAAACTTACATATCGTAAAATGATTTTCAACCAAGCTGCAACAGGAAGCCGATTCCTTTAAATTAATCCCTTTCAGTGAGGTAAAAATGGTTAAGTACCTCGTATCATTTAATATTATTAAACGAAGTTGAATTTTTAATAAAGGACAGTTACGAGGGGCTTACTATATTGATTTACATATTTAACTGCATATGGAAACAGTCTATAATTCTCCAGTTAGGTTCACTTCCTTCACATAATCTCTTTTGATGTGTGTTTGACCTTTTTTTTTTGTGAATCTCTTTTGATGTGTGTTTGGCTGAGCTCTTTCTGAACCACTTTTTTGAAGCTCCTCTTACCCTTACTTGGACTGTGATTTGTAGTTCGTGGAAGCTGTTGAATTGCTGACACCACACGGTTTTCTTTACAGCTCCGAACAGGTGCTAATACGGAGACAAGTGTGCAAAGATCCATGGTTGTGAGAGAGCTCTGCCAGCTACCCCCCCCTCCCCAAGAAAACGAACAGCCTTCTCGGTTGAGAAGTGTACGGCCAACCTATTTTGAGCCTCGCCATCATTGACAGGCTCGAACAGGAGACTTCCTTGAACAGCACCGCAAATGCGGATTCTGTACGCGCAAAGTGCGTCGCTCCATTCAAGAGGAGCGATCAGTGGTTGAAGGAAGGGCGTACTTCTGCAGCGCGATGACGCTGCTCCCCATGCAAGCCGACGAGCAAGTGGAGTGATAGGGTTGAAGGGCGGCGTGACCGCCACCTTCTGCAGGCACCTCGTGTCATTTTCACCTGAACGGAGCCACAAAAGAACTCCGGCGTAAACAGGATGTCACGAACTTCTGTTGATTAGGCGTGGGTGCACGACATTTCAGTCAGGTATTTTCGACCGGTCCACCAGTGTCAGATTATGGCACGGGCCTGCGGGGCCGCGGCCCAGGGCCCCACTTCTTGGGAGGCCCCCAGGTTTTGGTAAAATTAATTTTTTATTTTATTATTTTATTTTTTTTCACCACAAACAATTTGTGACCAACTGTACGAGTGAGTAATCCATCTCTAAAATGAAATATGTGAGAAATGATAAGCAGAACCGTGAGTCAAGAAAGATTAAATTGATTGTCTATTAAGAGCATCAAAAATGATATATTAAATGCTATTGATTTTCAAAACGTAAGTAATGATTTCGCCAAATGCAAAGCACGAAAAGCGACGTTGTAAAATGTATACTAAATCGTAATAATATTAAATTGTACCTCACCAGCCGTGCAAGATACGAAGATGCCGTTTGGACAGTCGATTGCATAAAGAGGGGCTACTTGAGTACAGAATACTTCGTCTTTGTACTATATTTGACTACGAAGATATGAAGTCAACTTTTCTTTTTAAATGGAACCCTGTGCTACATTTTAGAGTATCACAATGAGCTTAAAATGAAAATATATGTATATCTTTGTATTTAAGCGAATAGTTTTTTAGAAATTGATGTATTTTTGTAACGTATTTTTCTACTAAAGTGTCACCTTTCCATTCAACCTTCTCTGCTCTCCGCTGAGAAAGTAAAGGAAAATGTCTCGTGAATAGTTTTACCTCCTTTCCAAAAAACGCTCAAAGACCTTGCACTACGAGTAGATAACAGAGGGGAGGCGTGGATAAAATGCGCCGCTGGAGTAACGATAGCGTCAGTTTCTACCAGTTTCTTAAAGCATTCATTTCTTCTGATTAATTTGATTCATAAAATATTGTTCATTTTTGTATTATTTACTTAACATTTATTATAGAATATGTTGTCACAATTGTCAAAATACAGAATAGTGTTTGTGTGACAATACAATAACTTTCTGGAATCCTGTATGGAGTATTTGAGTCTCCTTTTGACGAAGCCATCTTTCGGCAAAATTAGAATCCAAGAGAGTAGTTGTTACTGGGCGCAAGTAAAAGACCGCATTTGTCTGAAGGGTGGACTCGCGACGTTCCTCATTTACTAAGCAGAAATGAGTAAATGGAAAATCGCCTCTTCAATGGAAAAATGCGTTACAAAAACACATCAATTTGTAAAAATTGATAAGCTTAAATATGAAAATATACTTATATTTGAAATCATCTTTTTAAGCCCATTATCATACGCTAAAATTTAGCATAGGATTTCATTAAAAACAAAGTTAACCTTATACTTCGTACTAAAAATAGTACAAAGGCGAAGTATACTGTACTCAAGTGGCCCCTGTTTATGCAATCGACTGTCCAGACGGCATCTTTGTATCTTGCACGGTTGAGGAGGTGCAAGGGTTGTTATCACTTGTTCCACGCTGTGTATAATATTGCAGTAATGTAAAATGAATAATATTAGTTGTCATAATTTGCTTCAATACAACTTTTTTATCATTAAAATACTTGAAATTTATATTCATGTAAAAACATGGGGGGGAGCGGGCATTCCTCCCGTATCTATAAGGAAATTGCACGCGCCTCGAAGGATTTTATGAGAAGAAAGAGGACGTAAATACCGGGTTCTGAATTGTTTACGTGTGCAAAAAAAACTTTAAATCAGGTAGGCTCCTGGCAGAAATTTCATAATTTTGAAGAAGTCACATAAACAACGGGGAGAGTTTTTCATCCCAGCCTTACAGGTAAATATGAACGCGCTTGCCCAAAATAAGCGTATAAGATCGTTAGAAAGCTGAATCCTGATTTACTTCAGGATATAAATGTGTGTGTGTGTGTGTGTGTGGTGTGTGTGTGTGTGTGTGTGTGTGTGTGTGTGTGTGTGTGGCGGTTTTCCCATTTAATGATGAAATACTTATATATCACATACATTAAAAATATTTATTTTAAACTACGTATTTTTACACTGCTTTCTCTATACGATATGATGTTATTTACTTCATTCTTCTCAGGTTCCTTTCGATTGACATCTTTTTAACGTTTTGAAATATTGATTTACCAGTATATGAGTTACATCATACAGTTTTCTCTGGTATATTTTTTCTCTGCACTAAGCACTTTACACTAAGGCACATTAACATAAAGACAATACAACGCAAGGCTCGCAACACACGTACTTTAAATTATATTTTACATTACAATTTAAAAAAAATTGTATTTAAACTTTCATCGGCCAGTCCCAAATGCTTCCGCAGGTAACCTTTTTCCATTCATTTATTGTTCGATTTACAAAGGAGAATTTCCCTTATCTCATCGACGTGTTCGTTCAGGAATTTTGAAGTTATGAGCCTCTCTTCTTAAATACGTCGGTTTCAATAGCCTGTAGCGAATTTCGTTCAGTGCAGAGAAACCTACATACACCTTATACAAAGCGCTAAGCATAGCTACCTTCCTGCGATTTGAAAGCGGTATTAATTTATGGTTAGCGAGAAGAGAATTTAGCGAATCTCTTCTGAATTTTTTTTAGCTCGTTAATTTGGCCTATTGGGAATGGATCCCAGAATATGGTCCCATTTTCTAAAATGGGGTGCACAAGGAAAGTGTATACTACCGTTTTAACATTCTCATTGAAAACAATAGCATTTACATTCTGTTTAAAATTTAGAAATTATCGGATCGACTATCAAGCGCTTTGCAGAAGCTTCGGATGTATCTCGCCGTTGAATATAATGCATTATTGGATATTTTAACTGCTCCAAGTTCTCACGACACTAAATGTTTATTACCTACACGTCCACCACAACGTCTTCTAATCCAAAGACCTCGAGAAAAATCTTTAATGTCGAAGTAGTACTACAATATTATTCGCCATGCAAATTGCTCACTAATGCATTATTTTAGTGATTTTTTAAAAAAATAAAAAAAGTTTTGTCTCTTTGTTGTCTTAATGCAATATACACCTGAAAAAATATTTTAAAATCTTTGCATGCAAAGATACTAAAAACGTCTCTTAGGACCTCAAGAGAAAATTAGTAATGTTTACTGGTTGGCAATTAATTTGTACGAAAGAACGACCCATATGTAACCAGCAAAGAATCGTAAGTAAATTGCTTTATAGTTGATGAATTTTATTTACAAACTCCTAGTTGAGCTTTCTATCACTGTGTCATAATAAGAAAGTAATATTTCAGGAACATTCTGAGGACAAAACGTTAGTAGTTAACATTCTCGACAATTGCCGAGAAGAATTGGAAACATATTAGCGGAAACCAGTTTTGTTTATGTAAAGGAATACCCTGTGAAAGCAACCTCTTGAAAATAACATAAAACATGTGCGATCAAAAAAGTTTTAAAAACATTTTCACCAATGAACTTTGACATTGAAAGCCACCGAAAAATAGACTATGCTAACGGCGATTTGCGTATCAATGCGATAAGTAAAATACAAATATGGAGCAACTGATGAAAATATATTATCGCCATAAGAGCATACGTACGGTTGAGTCTCTAACATATAACCGGAAGAGGTGGCTCAGGGCATCAACTGATGTCACTGCAGTGTCTCTGGCCCAGCGGTTCTAGGTTGTAGTCCCGACGGTGTCAGGATTTTCGACACTAGCTTTCAGTTAGGTCAAATTCAGTCGCTGTCTGGAGGTGAATTCTAGAGGCCGGCTGCTCTGATCGATAGTTATCTGTGGTTTCTCCGATCAACACCAGGCAAATGCCGGAGCAGTACCCTGGGTCACGGACCGCGCGCGATCTTTCCCCTTACTTACTCTTACATGCACTACACTACCACATTGCCGGGAAACCGGTCGGAAGCTTAGAGCTTGTCCTGGGTGGGGCGGTGCTCCGCTTGTGGGAGTTACTTGGTTGTGAAAAACCCTCGCTAGCTGACGGTAGGTCGGCGATAGATCTCGTCATTCAGCAGGGGAAGATCACAGCCACATCCCGAGAAAACGTGTACTACACTTACGGGTCTAAGGACCCTAGCCCGGAATCTCTAACAATCAATCAATCAATCCAAAATTTAATTCAATTCTTTAGATTCATTTCGCGCCCGCGAGAATGACGCCAAGCGAAATGGCTTCACTGAAGTAAAGATTAACTTTTTCACTTATTTTGAGTTGCACTTAACTCATACGGAATGAATGCACTTTGATCAGATGCACCACTGATATTTTCACGATAATTTCACTTCAAGAACACGCAATATCCCCACGAACCTGTCAATTTTCCGTGCAGCGGGTCGCATGAGACGGTCATGATCGTGCTACTCCACTCGCGCTGCTACACTCGAGCTCATATAGATAAATTAGATAAGATAAATTTATTTAAACTGCAATTGGGTGTGACCCGGTGGCAGTTAATTACATAAGTAAGATATTAATTTTCATGCAAATAACATAATAATGTTGATAATAATGCTAAAATAATAATAATAATAATAATAGTAATAATAATAGCAGTAATAATAATAATAATAACAGTAATAATAATAGTAATAATAATAACCGTAATAATAATAGTAATAATATTAATAATAATAATAATAATAATAATAATAATAATAATAATAATAATATAAAAACTGGTGAATCTTAAAAACAAACATTAAATTACCTAAAAGATAAAAGAAACGTCAATCTAAAACAGCACTGAGTGCTTAAACAATGAAGACCGCACTGCACCTGCCTACACTTCACTTCATTTCACTTCACTATTACACTAAAAAAACACCTTCATTATTTCTCTGCTCTACACTGCACAACACTTCACTTCACTTCACTTCACTTCACTTCACTGTATAACTTAATATTCCTAGTTAACTACCTCAAACTTAGAAATGCCCTAAATTACTTTCCTAAATTGTTGAACGCTTCAAGGAAAGGGTTCAAAGGTTTTTGCAGGCAATCTATTCCAATCTCTTATCGTTCTATTTGTAAAAGAAAATTTCCCGACATCCGTTCTCTGCGGTCTTAAATTTATTTTGTGCCTGTGATCACCTCTACCGATGTACGTAGGAATATTTAGCCGCAGTTTAATTTCTTTCCAAGCTGGATGACCGCTATAAGCTTTATACAAGGCGCAAAGTCTTGCCAATGTTCGCCTGTTTTCGAGTGAATCCCACCCTATCCTTTTCTTGTCCCTGAAAGTAAATTTAGCTGCTCTACGCTGAATCCTTTCCAAATTCTTACACCGCATAATTTTGTGCGGATCCCAACAAATTGCTCCATATTCCATTATCGGACGAACAAGCGACAAGTAAGCAATTTCCTTCGCGTTTACTGTACTCTTTTTTAAGATACGCATTACAAAATGAAGAGATCTCCACGCTTTCCCTACAACAAAATCTACGTGATTTTTCCAGCTTAATTTACTATCGAAATGGATACCTAGGTACTTACACGAAGACTTTT
>BLKR01005142.1:35000-88103 GCA_011170035.1 Teleogryllus occipitalis | reverse complement strand
TACGAAAATGTGTAATACAATTATTGAAAGAATAAGAACAAATTAATTATCTGAAAAAAATCTTCCTTTTGTTTAGTTTCATCAGATTTTGTAAACACTTTAACTCCCAAATCCATTTCTTCAAAAATAGTTTCAAATTTTTTTAAGTTTTTGGTAGGGATAGTACCAAATGCACCCTATCCGATGACATAAACGCCATATTGCTCTATTCTTTCGTTTTTTCAAATTTTTCAAAAATTAAATTATTTTGACTTGCCTCTCACATCGGTAATATTTACATTACCAAGGATTTCTTCACATTATTAGATATATAAGAACATGTGTTTTAAATAATGTCAAATATAGTTTTTCAAAAACTCAACAGTTTTCTGTAAAAATGAGCTCAAAATTCCGCATGTTCAGAAACGCACAAATGCCATTTTCTCGAAAATGGCTCCAAATTTTTTCTTGAAATTTTTGCAATTGATAGTGCTAGTTGCACTGTTTAATATAACGTAAAGTTCTTTTCAGTGTATTCATTTGTTTTTTCAAAAATTATACAAATGTAACTTTTTTAATACCATCGTTAATATAGACATTTCCATCGATTTGTATACATTATTACATTTACGAGTATAAGTACTTTAAATCACTTCAAATGAACTTTTCTGAAAACTCAATAGATTCCTGTAAAAAAGAGCTTAAAATTTTGCATTTACGGAAAGACCTCAACGCCATTTTCTTAAAATCTAATCAAAATTTTTGA
This sequence comes from Teleogryllus occipitalis, assembly GCA_011170035.1. Lineage (NCBI taxonomy): Eukaryota > Metazoa > Arthropoda > Insecta > Orthoptera > Gryllidae > Teleogryllus > Teleogryllus occipitalis. Next base: position 87,358 of record BLKR01005142.1, on the reverse strand, counting down.
ATGAATATTGGTATTTACGATAAGTTTTTAGCCTTCTTTAATATGCTTGAAATAATATTTCGGTTCTACTATTTGAAAACAGAAAAGTTGGGAAAATTTCGAAAAAATAATTTTGCTCTACGATAGGTGGCCACTGGCCAGAGAAAACAGCAAAACATTAAAGCCAGAGCACACCAAGGAAATTAGAAAACTTTACTACGAGAAAGTCTGTGCCATTCTGTAGCACCTCTAGTTTAACATTGTCCTCCTATCCTCCCTCCTTTCTTAAAATTTCATGGAATGTTCTCTTCTTTTGTTCTGTTGAATTGAAAATATTACTGGCATAATTTCAAAGTAATTAAATGAATTCAAGGGACTTAATGTCTTGAATATCTAGAATTTTACTCAAATAAATGGCCTTCGTAATAGATCATTAGGCTTATTGTGATATAAGTATTATTGATGCTTATTGTTTGGTGGATAACTAAGGTGGGTGCGAGGGCGAAGTTATCCCGTCGGAAGCTTTCATTTTTAATGACGTCTAGTCTAATGTGATTTTCAAAGACTAATTTAGTTTGGAATTGTTGAGTACATAGTTTATACATCGTGGACTATCAAAAATGTAAAATGCCCTCCTTTTCATTGAAATGTCCTCTGTTTTTGGGTAAAATGTCCTGCGCTGAGAAAAAAAATTTCTGCTAACTCTGTAAAATAGTAACAATAACAAATACGCATTTTGCCAAACGTCCGGGCTCTACTGATTACACAACGTGTTAGAGGAAGTAATTTGCTGTATTCTCGTATACGAAGACGTTTTATCCTCTTTTTCCTTACCACGACCTGTTAATAAGAGTTTTCAATATAAAATCCGTCGGCACACGGTTACAACACTTTCTCTTGTCACGAAGTATGATAAAGTAAAAATGTGTCACAGGCGCCAATAGTTAGTAGCTGGGATGAGGATGGGGAAAACGGAAAATCTAACTCACTAAATGTATGAAGAGACTAACTAACAAGTACGAAAATGTCTGTGTGATTTTTGGAGCAACAGTAGGTAAGTTAACCTTTGAATCTGAGAGAGAGGAAAGCAAAATACTCATAACAAGAAAAGCTGGAGCAATACCGAATTGCTGTGAGCTATAAACTGCTAGTTATTTCTAAAACACAGTATTTTCCGCCTCTGAAACAGACAGGTCTCCCTTCCTCTATTGAGATAACTAGCTCTTGTATGGCTTTGCTTTTCTGAGCCCTTTGTATAATGAATAGGAAGTAGTTCAGTTTTCTCAGCGGTGAGTGAAAATATTGATTTTTCTTATCTTGCCTAGTGGCAACGCTGTATATGGTCTTATCTCATTTTACTTGGAGTCGAAAGTACTTCCAAAGACAATTGACAGGTTGGAAGTAGCTTCAGGAATATGGGGGAAAATCGATAATCTCTCTCAATAAAGATGATTTTATGCAACTCTTTTCTGAACTATAATATCCTAGAAAACAGAAAGACGTCATTAATATTGTCGCCTTGTGTGTAACTAAAAGCAGTATTTTTTTGTTAAATTTGGTCGAAATATTTTTTTGAAATGAAAAAATCACTGTTAATTTTTTATTAAAAATTTGTATTATATTTGTTGTATTTTACAAAATTGAAAACACAAAATATATTTATACCTACTGATCTATCTACATACATAATTAACATCAATAGCATACACCATAGCAATCAATGTTCAGGAACATTTCCACATTCAAAACCCTTTTTCGACAAATTTAATTTTGAAATTTATTTAATTTTAATTTAAAGCTATGAAATTTCAATTTACAATCTAAGCCTTTCCCATGAAGACAAGGGATTCCAGAAATATTTATCAGACCTACTTTCTGGAAACCGTATTAACTTCAAAGTAAGACATTGCAAATACGTTTTGACACATTAAGAATAATTGTAACTGTAACACCAACAGTTCCATAATCTTTATTCACATTATTTATGTAAAGCGTTTGTGAATCAGTACATGCATTTACTATTTTGTTTCTATCTAAGTAAAGGAGACAAACAGTATAGTAAGAATAAAACTCGTATCAAGGCAGACAGGAGACGTCCAGACGGGATTTATTGAATTACATACAGATACAATAAAACCATGATATTTCTTCGTTATACAGCTAGAATTCTGAGATATTTCTTGCTAAACGAATTTCTTTCCGAAGTACTACGTGTATCTTCGAGGTATCCGAAGCATTAAGATCGCAATTTCACAGTAAAGTTTGTGCTCTAGGTAAGTTTTGTTCGTGTAAAAATGAAAATAACAATACAATATTTTAAAATACTTGTTATTCCCGATTTAAAATCGTGTTATTTTGATATCAATGCTGCGCATCTATTACGATTTTTTTTTAAATTCCTTGTTCTCTTTCGCGAATTTTGCCCGTTTCAAGCCTAACGTTGAGTAGACAAATGTAGAATTTTGTAAATTAGTGGATTTTTTGGTAATAGAATGGATAAAAGTATCTACGCAGACAGGAAATCGAAGCCATTACTCTCCGAATAATTGTATATCACATTGACACAGAGCCACCCATTCCCTATTTTAAAGTTTATTTTATAAAAACACATTTTATATTAAAGAAACTTGAAAGCAATATTAATTACAAGAGTGGTACTAATGGCACAGACTTTCTTTGCTGTAACCTAGCTTTTTTTGTCTTGACACATACTTCTGCCAGCTGTCATCAATCGCCGTTCAAAGTACTTTTTTTAAAAAAAATTGTCAACTTTTCGGTTTCTTAATAGTACAATCGAAATATTACATTAAGACTATTAAAGAAGAGTAAAACTTTGTCCTAATAGTAATTCAATGAAACATTTAGAGCAGTTTTTAACAAAATAGCGTTTAAGCGTTTCAGTAAATGCAAAATTTGGAAGCTCGTTTTCACAAAAAATTTTCAATTTTCAAAAACTTCATTTGAAGCACTTTAACACGCAAGTACTACAATAATGTTTATAATTGCTGAGGTCCTAGACTCGAGTCCCGACTAGGAAGATTTTTGACTCTAGCTTGTCAGCTAAGTCGAATTCAGTCGCTATCTAGAGGAGAGCTTACCGCTCCGGTCGCGTATCCGTGGCATGTTGGGGGTGGATGAGCGCGCGCGGTTTAGGTATGTTGCACAGAATAGACCAAGGCCCCCATGGGCGAGGATTGACCGGCGGGGAATATGTGTACATCCTAGAAAATGTTATGGTCCCTTCCGTACGGGTGCTTTATCCTGACGGTGTAATACGTTTTCAGCAGGACCATTCTCCAGTCCATAAATCTCAGTTGGTTCAGAAATGGTTTGCAAGGCAGGAACAAGTCGAGCTTCTCGATTGGTAGCCTTGTGGTGCCGATATGAACCCAATTGAGAACGTGTGGGCCGAGACAAAAAGAACACTTTCTGAAAATTGGCCCAACCCGCAGCCAACGAATGCAGATGCCCTGTGGGAACTGGTATGAGGGATGGGGTAGCAAACAGTGAAGGTTACGCTGCTAATCTCGTCCGTTATCTACCACGGCGAATGCGTCAGGTAGTAGAGAACGAGGGCTTCTGGTCATCCTATTGAAGGATAGCCTGAAGACCGGTCCTTTTGAGGGCCACAAAAACATTGAAACAAAAATTGATAATATGACAATGAATCTTACACCTGGCTACTTCTCATGTATGAAAAAAAAAACAAAAATAAAAAATCTTAGGTACGGCTCGAACGCACTAAGTTATGACTACCATACTGGCCGCGATGTTAACCGTTCGCCTAAGAGAGTGCTTCTACAAAGATTACTTTTCGAGGAATATCAACTCGGCAAATACAACATTAAATTAATTTTTGAGAAAATATTTTTTAATATTTTTGAAACATTGCTACTATTTATCTCAAAAATACGCGAAAAATATAAATATTCTGAAAATTGTACACTATAAAATTGAAAGTTTTTATAGTGTACTGGCGATAGATTTCACTAAGAAAAGTTGTTTTCAATTTTGATGATGTAAGTCAGGATCAAAAAACTTCAAATAAAATTTCCGAATTCCAGAGAATTTACTAATAATCGAACATTAATCATAATTGTAAGAACATTTTACTCACATTGAGCTCACAGTTAAAAAGAATTGGAGAAGGTTGTGAGTAAATTTTAAAGATTTCGTATTGACTTATATGAAATGCCCCCAAAATTATATTATCCGAATCAAATTCGACTCGCAACGAGTTAGGTTGAGCATTTTCATCAAAATGTCGAAAAAATATCTTGGATAATTACTTCCTCTTTACTACGTAGTAAGCCGTTCACGATCCCGATGTTCAGTCAAATGGTAGAGAACGGGGGTTCCTAATCGTTTAATTGCAGAACGACAAAAAGGTCCTTTTTATTTCGTATCGGTACATTTTTTCGACATTAATTTCGAAATCGACACATTAGTTTTTATAAAAACCACAAAATTATACCGGTTTTCCATTTTAGAAATTAACCAAAGAACTTTTACTCATTCGAATACGTATTAGAGAAATCCAGTGTTATAAAAAACTTGAAAGTCACATTTAAAAAAAATGAGAGTAGTTTTTTGAAAACACTTTGGCTTACAGTGTTATTATTTATTTGCCTGATTTGTTAATCAGACAAGAGGTTCATGCTATAGATATGTTTACAAGAAATATTTGAAAAATTGAATACTTGCATGTTGAAAATTTTAAATTTTGTAACGAAAATGAAACTTTCACTACGATTTTAACGACTCTTTGCACTTGTTGCAATAATTCAGTTTCATCATTTCACATGCCAATACTACGTCGTTGACCGAATGAGACCCGACAGTGAGGGATGTTTGAGTCTAGTTACATATCTTGGTCGAATTTAGCTACTGATTCGAGGAGAATTGCAGCTACTGCCTGCTCTTATCCGGCAGTTTCCTCTGTTTTTTCCGACAAATACCAGAAAAATCCACCAATTATTTGCGCAGCATTACACAACTACCTCTATACTACGTATACATGTCTATACGCCGTATATACGTATGTATACGAGATAGTAAAAATGCCGAAACAATACCTTAACAAATGGACTACGGACAGCGGATCATTTCTGCCTCAATTATTGTCTCTCTCTCTCTCTCTCTCTCTCTCTCTCTCTCTCTCTCTCTCTCTCTCTCTCTCTCTCTCTCTCTCTCTCTCTCACACACACACACACACACACACACACACACACACACACACACACACACACACACACACAACACACACACACACACACACACACACACACACACACACACACACACACACACCACCACACACACACACACACACACACACACACACCACACACACAATCACACCAATCACACACAATCACACACACACACGCACTGACATGCCCAACTCTACCACACATGACGGGAGACCAGATTGGAGCATAGCTCATGGCGCGGTTGTAGTGTTACCGCGCTTGGAAATATATCTGGAAGTGAAACACTGTAAGCCGAAGTGTTGTGGATGGACGGCGGATCAACCGTTTAAACGAGGGAAGAATTCTACCACCTCCCAAGGAGTAAAATGCACAACACTGACAGTACTAATAATAGTTAGCGCGCCCGGAATCACCAAACAATCTCTCAATGGCAATTTACTGTATTCGATACAAGAATACAAAAAAAAATGAAAATTTTTTCAAGATTGTTTGACTAACTCAGTAGGAAGATCATAATCTACAACAAAATAAAATACGGATTAAAGTTTTATTTAGCGTCTTATGAACATTGCCATAAAATACTTTTTTTTTAAAAATCTTGCAGTTTAAAACTCCCAGCAATTCGCTGTGGCTTCAGCTTTCCTTGTTATGTATATTCTGCTTTCCCTTTCTAAGATTCAAAGGTTAACTTATCTAGTGTGTCTCCAAAATGGCACAGACTTTCTCGTACTCGTAAGTCCCTTAATACGTTTAGTCTGTGTTAGCTTTTGTATTTTTCCCTATCCTCTTCCCAGCTACTACCTATTGGCGTCTATATCACATTTTTACTTTCTCATGCGTACTTCGTGACAAGAGAAAATGTTGTAATCGTGGGCCGGCGAATTTTTGAGAGAAAAACTCATTGCCAGGTCCTGGTAACGAAAAAGTGGGTAAATCGTGTTTGTATTCGAGAATATACGAAAATACTTCCTCTGACACGTTGTGTAATCAGAAACAATGCTTATGGGTCCTTGATACAGAAAATCGATTGACGGCAAAGCGTCTGTCTGTCCGACCGTTCGTCCGTCTCTGGTCAACGCTAGTGCCTAAGCCGTAGTGCCGATTTTTTTTCCAAAATTGGTATACTTTCATCGATTTAAAGGAACTCAAGGCCCCATGAATTTGAAACGGACACTTTTATTTTGGGAGTTCTTTAGGAAAAACCTCTATATTTTCAAAATTTTCTCAAAAATGGCTCCAAAAATCTTGGTGTAACTTCGACCTCGGACAGCGTGAACCCTAAGTGATTAGCGTAGGTCACATTTTCGTTGAAATATCTAATTTTTCGAAAAATAAAATATTCAAAAAGTTTTCGGTGCTTTCCTGGATCCACAATATTGAAGTTAGAGATTTTTTCATCATGGAAAGTGTTCTTTAAAGGCAAATTTTGAAATAAGGTCATGTACTACAATTTATCAAAAATATGAGTGTTTTTCGCAAATTTTGTGTGGAATTTAGACAGTATTTACATATTTTAAGCATTTTTTTTTCTAAAAAACCGGTTCCAATTTTTTCTTTAAATTTTCTTCTCGGCAGAAAAAAAGGAGTGTTAGTCTCATTTCCAGCAAACTCTGAATTTTCGAAAATTGTTATATATGAACATTTCAAAACTACAAAATTGAAGGTAGGAATATTTTCCATAAACAGAATCTGTTCTAAAAATCAGCTCTTTAAAAGAGATAATTTAAAATTGTTTGAAAAATAAGAACTTTCTTCCGTAAATTGTGCTAAAAAATTAAGCACTTTACATGAAAACATTTTCTCAAAAACCGTCTCAAATATTTTCTTAACTTTTTTTCACAAATAGAACAGTAAAACCTTAAGAGAATGGCGCAGATGTAATTTTTGTCAAAGTCTCATAATTTTGAAAAATTTCAAAGTTTAATTTTAAGTGGTGGCGATAACTTACTTTTCTCTGTTTCGTTTATTAATATAATTTTGGTATACTTGACAACCCTTGTAATTTGCTGGCTGGTTTCATGAACTCAGCATGCATGTACCCGGCTGTGATTTATCCATTCGACATTCATTTGTTAAATACCCAATGCCGCATTTTACGCATCTACGCGTGTCTTTACAGTAGTTTGACCGTATTTTGGGCACCGATGGCATTGAACTGGTGTTTTCTTTTTATATTATGGTTCAAATTTGATTCTTGCATTCAAAGGTTCGTCAATTTTGTAAATTTCTTTGTTGTTTTTGTGTGGTTCTAACTCCATAATGTGGTGGAAAAAAGGGTGGTTTAAAATATTCTAGGATACCCGATATCGCACTTTCTGTATGTTACGAACAAGAAGGCCCTGAGATTTACGTTCATCTTTGACTTCTTCTTTGTTCACAGACAGTGAATATAACGAAGTACTACGCGGAATACTCTGTTTTATTTTGTTTGATATTTGTGGTATTCCATATCTTTTTCATCCAGTACTTTAGTTATTTTTCTGTAGTCTTCAGTACTGTGTATGGTTTTATTTTTACTTGGTCTCTATGCATTTGATTTGTGAATTCCTTTAAATACATGTGTTAGTTTAGAAATTTTATGAACATCGGTATATTCATAACATTTGCACAAATATTGATAATATACTGATACTTGTCGCATTTTGCGTTTACTTTTCATAGCGTCAAGTTCAGGTAGCTATATTATGTTCATTAAGTCCCAAATAATCCAAACAGTCATTTCAAATTCAATAAAACTCTACAATTCCGTTGCTAATAATATAATTTGAAATAATTTTCTACAAACGATTAAAAGGAGATATGAACATACCCCTGGCCGAAGGAACTAAAGTAAATGACTGACTACAATAAAAAAATATTTCAAAGAGCATTATATTAAGCGTCCAATGCCCCCAAAAGGGCTTGGAGACGCGTTAGGAAGGCGCAACAAATTTAAAAAGAAACTTATTCATTCTAAGAATTGTTATTATTAGTTGAAATGGTAGTGTATGGTGTTTGCTTTCCAGAGACACGGGAGCATTTGAGGAACATAATAAATTAAAGAATTTGTGAATGTTATGACTATTATAGTGTAGCGGGTTCCTAGTTGAAACGACTGATTCTTTTATATGCTCGGAGAATTTGTGCGATCTCAGAAGATGACCTTCTTGGCATTTACGTATTTAGAGAACAATTGTACTCGTAAGAACTTAAGTTTCCATGCTTTTGACTCGATAAGCAATGACCTCAATCGACTTACATTCTGAAGGTAGTTTCAAATAGCATTGTGGTGACAGGGTCAGATGGAAAAAGAGTGTACGTTGCGTTTGCAAAACGACTTGAAGGGCAGATTTGTGAGGTAACTGCGAAAAGATTGACTCTCAAACAAATGTGACTTGTCATGACGAACTAATTTCTTATAAACAATTACATACTCGTATCTCGATAATGAAAGGAGATACCGCCGATCGGATTGTGGAATTTTGCATTTCGTTTAAAGACAGTTTAGAGAAAATAAAAAATTTGCAATATTTGCAAATTTATAAACAATGTTCAATTTTTGCAATTCTGAAGTCGGAAGAGTTCCCTGATGTCCCAGAACCGAAAACTACGAATTAACAATTTTGCAACAAATAAACATTTTATAAACAATTTCGAAACGTGTGCTGTACGGACCGGGAGGGTCCTCAATTTGTCTCCGAGTTGAATATTGCAAAATAACAATTTTGACAAGAGATGCTAAATTATTACTAAATACCTAGTTTAATTGTTGCAAAAATGTTAAATTTAGTAAAACCGGATACTTAAATACTATTTTTTCGCCAAAACTTCCCACCCCCAAACATTTTCCCGATTCTGGAGCCGCCTTCGCACATTTCATTTCTTCGACCCGGATTCGTAATATTCGTTCATATACTTCAGTTGTTTTGCATTAAAATTAATTCAATTGATTTTTCGCAAGTAAATCTAGATCATGTGAAAAATGTAATTAAACATTTTTCAAATCCACTAATTCTATTGTATGTGCTAAATATATTTATGTCGTAATGTATAATATTATCTTTATTGATGTATTTCATGTAGGCCATCGAATGGCTTGCACTATGGCGTAATGTGATCATTCCCGCCCCTTGTGCCTTCTGCGCCAATACTCTCAACCCTTAGGATAAATACACCTATCATACGGAACGTTGATTCTAGATATGCTGATTGGGCGAAATCCGGCCTATCAGCTTCTCAGTCGTTGGCAGTTGGTTGAGATTGTACTTTTGTAATAGTTAACTATGAAAGAAGCAGATGGCGTTGTTCTCCGTACAGTGCTGCCAGAATGTGCAGAAGTACTGGGACTTCAGAAATTGGCTTTGCCCATTTTATGTGACGACGGCAGTACAAGATTACTTATCGGAGATATTTTTTGAAATTATGTATAAAGGTGTTCAGTAATGCGGAGAAGTTGGTGTATTTTGAAACGTGAATATTTTTCCGTGAATTCAAATCGTTCCTTAAGAATTGCTTTCCTTACCTTCAACTGTGCTTTAAATCTTTTGCGAATTATTTTGGAAGATTATTTGATCTTGGATAATGTGGGAAGAAAACTTTCGGGACGGTAGCTATTAGTGTCCGCGTGGATTTTATTGGGTTTGGGAATGGGAATAAGTATGGCATGATTCCAAGATTGAGGAAAGTATCCTATTCTAAGGCAAGAATTTTAAAAGCAATGAAATACGGTATTTCAAAGCAAGGTAGGTTTTGCGCAGTGGTTATTGTTTATGTTATCGTGATCTGATGCTTTCCTGGCGGGTAAGTTTTTAATAATTTTGTAAATTTCGCCAGGTCTGGTATAAAGTATGTTGTGATGTGGGTCGTAGTATATCGCTTTATCGCTTTTGTTTATCCTTATATGTTCAGGATGTGTTTTTGAGATATTGGTTACAAATGTAGATGAAAAGAAGAAATTCTGTGTATTTTTCATACGTATGTTTCATTTGTTAAGATGATATTAGGTTGTTTTGTGCTTTCTTTTATTGTATTTTGTTTGTGAATTGCCATCAAGAGTTATCGTTTGTATACAAAGTGAGGTTAATAATGTATAGTAATGGTGTTTGTGATTTATTTAGTTTTTAACAATGTATACTTTAGTGATTGAAATCAGCTAAGAACCCCGCACTTAAAAACAGAACTGAATTTAAAGTCAGTATATTTTGTTGCGATTGCACTTAATATGTGTAGCAGTATTTTTTTCAATTTTTATTATGATTATTCAGTAATGCGTTTATTTTAGTTATTTGGAATGATTTGAATTATTCTGATTTTGGAAATCCAAATAAGTAAAATAGCAAATTGGTGTGAGTTACGGCCTGATTGAGTATGGCGGAACCATTTAATGTTTTAAATTTGGGGATTTTGAATCTTAGTATATTCTGGTATTTTCTTCAGGATGATAATTTTTTAGCTGTTTGGTTTAGGGGTGGATACATCTTTGGGGTTCATTTTTGTGCGAAGATCACTACGGGAACTGCGATCCCTATGTGACCAGAGAGAAGCTCGAATACTGTGATGTGAAGTAGTAAATAGTGTTCGATATAACTGGGCGGAAATTGTACGCATTTCAACGTCGTGACTACACAACTACATTTCCTGCTTACAATAACTACGGTATCAGAACAACAATCTTAACTGATGACTTATAATTTTGAATAGCATCATTCTTCAATGTGCAGATGTGGAATTTCTTTGAAGTGGTCAAAGCAAAGTGGAACAAAACAAAGTGCACATATGATTAAAGCCACTTTTTTACATTCAAGATCACTTACGCATCCAAGGAGAAAAAAAAATTATATACATAATTTATTATATACATACATTTTTTTCAAACGGTGATATTGGTACTTCACTGACATGACCTACCTTTTATACAAGCATATTGTGACATAGGATTGTACTTTGGTGCATAAAATTGATTGTATAGCAGAGTGAAGTGCGATGATGGAATGACGATCATGTAACTTCACTTGGGTTTTTCACATTGTAGTCGCGCAAAATCAACAATCTTCACAGAGAGCTTATATTGTCTAATAAGGTACACATCAAGATGTTACCAATGTTTTGTCTACGGTGGCAATATGTTTAGCGTTATATCCATTTTCTAAAAATTATCATCTAAAAAAGGACGATACTTATGACCTTACCAGGAATCATACAGCAATAGGCTCATCCCATCATCAAGTACATGTTTACCAAGGACTAAAATTTAAAAAACAAATAATACGCTCTTTCTTCACTTTGCACTTTTGCTTGTCTCCACATCAATGTTTCATGGACATGCTCCTTCATGTTTCTTTGAAACGTTTGGGCCTAAAGTGCCATGAGTTGTGAAAACAGATATAGAACTTGTTAGCTAATATATCACTCACAGATAAAGCCACAATAATTGGATAGCTGTTCGTGTGTGGATCTAGGCATAGACTGCAAGTCACCAGCCGTAGTTTTCATAATTATGAGATAGTGTTGTCAATGGAGATATTTCAAAATAAAATAAAATTGACGGTGGTCACTGTTCCAAACGTTTTCCTTGTCCACACTCCCTTCTATTACATACTAGTTCACTTTCTCCACAAATTTTTCTGCCTTTTGACAAATACTAGGATCTTCTTGTGTATCCTTCCATATAAAAAACGTAGTAATATGCCTGAAAACATGTCATATTTGCTTTAAGTTTGTTGATAAACGTAATCGAAACCGTGAAATTGCGCAAGACAACCACTTTCGACGTTTCTAGTGCCCTCATATGCAGATGTCAATAGTTAGTTAATGTCTCTGAACGTTGCCTCTAACATTCTGAAAACATTCATGAAATTAATTCGCCCCATGATACCGTTTTATTCTATTTACCCTCTATACCACAACCAAACACTTCAAGTGACGGCTCCTTCTAAAGCTACACTCGTCACACAAATAGAATAGGTACAACATATCACCGTCGAATGGCGCTTGCAGATAACAGCTAAATTTCGCTTGGGAAAAGCCCATACCACTGTAGCTGGGATGATCGATTTATATTCTTTTTTTTCCTTTTTTTTCCTTCCTGTTCGGCAGTTTTGCCTCTCAGGGGTTTGTACATTTTTATTTGTAATACATAACGTTTGTAAATTCACATTTGAGCATATTACCTCTCACTCTTGTATCTTACTACTAGCTAATTTACAGGATTTAATACTTATATTTCTAATACTTACAACTAAACAATACACACTTTTTGACATACAATACACAATTTTTACATACATTATACATTCTTAAATCTAGATACACTCTATACATACATTGGGATGAAGATTTACATATTTAATACATATTATGGGGGTTTAAACATATCTTTGGGATATCGAGAGCGAATTCTTTTGGGATTGTTTAAAGTTTTTCCCATTGTGAATTTTGTACTGCAAGGAGAGGATGAAAGAAGAGTAAAAAAATTGTTACGGTATTTTCTTATATGTTCTATTATGGGTTCTATTTGAAGTTCCCTTTGAATATGTGTATTTGATATGAACCAAGGGGCCTTTGCACATTTTCGTAAAATCTTGTTCTGTACTATTTGAAGTTTTTCAATGTTGGTTTTAACTGTGTTATTCCAGACCGGACAGGCATATGTGAGTGATGGTCTAATAATAGATTTAAATATTAAGATAGCACATTCCAAATTTAAGGCTGAGCGGAAGTTAATTAATGGGTATAGTTTTGATATTTTGGCGTATGTTGCATTGGTTATTACTTCAATGTGCTTTTTCCAAGTTAACTTGCTATCAATATGAACCCCAAGGTATTTTACTGGTGTATCGGATGGGAGACATGGGATTATAGTGTTATTTAATACTAGCGGGCGAGGTAACTTTGGTTTACAAAGAGTAAAAATTTTGGCCTGGGTTTTAGTTGGGTTTATTTTTATTCTCCACTGTTGAGACCACTCTAGAAAGCATGAGATATCCGCCTGGATGTTATCTTTTGCTATATTTATATCTCCATGAGTTGTGTATATTGCAGTATCATCTGTGAATAGCGCAAGATTTGAGTCTCCTAATGTAGGAATGTCTGAAAAATAAACATTGAAGAGGAGCGGCGATAGTGCAGAACCTTGAGGTACCCCCGCTCCTATTGTTCTAGTTTGTGAAAGTGCGCTGTTTACTTTAACTCTATACGTTCGGTCTGCAATAAAACTACTTATAATATCTTGTAAATAGAAAGGTACTCCCAGATGTTTGAGTTTGAAAAGTAATCCAGTATGCCAAACTTTATCGAAAGCTTTCTCTACGTCTAAAAACAATCCTTTTGTATGCTCTTTATTATGGAAACCGTTAGCAATTTGTTCTACCAGGCGGATGAGCTGATGAGTTGTACAATAATTTTGCCTAAATCCGAACTGCTCATCTGGCAATGCTCTTATTTCCATGAGGTATTTGGTAAGTCTTTTTTGTATCAGTTTCTCAAATATTTTAGATAAAAAGGATAATAAGCTAATAGGCCTGGTTTGCTGATTGGGAGGATAATGGCTTGTTTCCATGATTTTGGATAATACCCAGTTCTAAGTGCTGAGTTGTACACTGCTGTCAGAAATGCAATCGAGCTTCTTGGTAGTTCTTTCAAGACTCTGTTTGTTATTTGGTCATGGCCTGGAGCCTTCCTAATTTTGAGGTTATTTATAATTGTAGTTATTTCAAGGGGGCTTATAAATTTTATTGGGGTGGGTACTCTGTAGTACGTGTCTCTCATGTACTCTTCAATTTCTTTGTTATGCTTAACATCGAGCATTGGGTTGGGGGTAAAAGTTTTTTCAAAATTTTCGGCGATGTAATCGGCCTTTTCTTGGTCCGTGTGTACAGAATTTCCTGTTTGGGTGTTTAGAGGAGGAATATTTGTTTTTTCCCCTGTTATAGTTTTTATTGTTGTCCACAGACGTTTTGAATTAGGATGAATTTGGGATAAATAAATTTGAAAGCTTGAATACCTTAAATTATCTAATTCGATTTTGATTATCCTCGCTAGTTTATTTATTTTTCTTTTGTAATTAGGATTTCTATTTATTTGCCATTCCCTTCTCAGTTTTCGTTTTTTATTTATCAGATCCAAAAGTTCTTTAGGCAATTTCCTACACGATCTGTGTGTTGGAAGGGATGGTATAATACTTTCATTCAAGTTTTTATGAATTGCATTGTTTATTCTGTTTATCTCTAATTCAAGTTGAGTATCATTTTGAATTGAATTTGGAAATTCAAGGTTTTGGGACATTAGATAGCGAAATTTATTCCAGTTGATGTTTGTGTTAAGTGTTTTGTTGGTACTATCTTTTATTGGAATTTTTTCTTGGAAGGAGCAAATAACTGGATTATGATCCGAATCTAGATCCGGAACAACCGTTTGATAAATTGGGAAGTTGATTCCTTGAGAGATTATTATATCTAAAATATCTGGGATTATTCTATTGTTGTAAGGATAGTGAGTTGGTTCACTGGGTGCTTGGATATCTAAATTCTCGTCAGTTATTAGCTGCAATAGCTTTCTGCCATGTGTTGACGTTGAATTGCAACCCCAAGCTATGTTCTTGCTATTTAAGTCCCCTATTATAAGAACTTTTGAATGCTTCTTGAAAATATTTTTATAAATAGCTTGTGGGAAAGGGTAGTTCGGTGGTTTATATGCTGATACAATCACAATTTCCTCATTATTCACGTAAATTACAATTGCTACCGTTTCTAGGTTTTTGTCTGATGGAATATCTATTTGGAAATGTTTCATGCTTTTGTGAATTAAGATTGCCACCCCTCCCGAAGCACAGTGCGTTCACCTGTCGTTTCTATATACTGCATATCCATTAACTTTAAATTTTTCACCAGGCAGTAAATGCGTTTCGGTTATGCATGCTATTTTTATTTTATTATCATTTAAAAAGTGAATGAATGAATTTGTTTGGCGTTTTATGCCATTTGCGTTCCAGTTTAATAACCTCGTTTCATCATAATTATTTAATGCCATTAATAAGTGCAGGAACTAAAGATTGAATCATTGTTTGTAGCTGAGGAACAATAATTGCTAATATTTGATTTACTATTGTGCTAATTAAATTGAAATTGTTTGCATTATTGGAATTTTGTGTTCTCCAGTTTGAATTACGATTTTCGTAGTTTTGAGAAGGTGAAGGCATATTTACTTTAGGCAGTGGGGGAAAGTTTTGAATGTTATCAGCTGGTGGCGGCCTCCTTGGAGGTTGCTTACCGCCAGTGTTTGAATTAGAGGTTTGAGCATTAAGACCTTGCCATTGCTTTCGTCCACTTTCTGCTTCTTTAAATTTTTGCAGCCACGATAATTCGCAGTGTGATTTCCCCCACAGTTACAACAAATCGGTTGTTCTCTTTTTGATCTAGTACACTGCGAGTAATGATGTGACCCATCACAACGAAAACACCTTGGATTTAATTTACAGTTAGCTTGGGTGTGTTTGAATCTCTGGCAACGCTTACATTGTATCACTTTGTTTGGAGCGTTTCGCATGCGCACTTTAATTACAGAATAAAATAATTTAGTTTCATTAAATATTGATTTAGCATTTTCAGTGTTCGTTAAATCTACAGCACAGGACTATAGAGGTTCTCTATTTTTATTATATAGCCTTGTTACGCTTGTCACTGGGTACGTAAGCCTTACTAATTCATCATATACTTCTTTCTGAGAATAAGCGACAGGTATACCATAAATTATGACTATGAGCTGAGAATGATAGGGATCTCTGAAAGAATGATATTGGATATTATTTCCATCACAAAATTTTCTGTATTCTCTGTAGTCTTCAATTGTTACAAAGTTCACTTGATAAAAGTCTTTTTGTTGTTTAATAGTAAACTCGTTTTTGGCTACTTTTTTAATATCACTAACTAGAAGTAGATATCCGTTGTCGTTAACATTATGAATGAATATTGGTGGAATTTTTACAGTTATATCACTGCTGCAAAAGCGGAGCGCGATCTGCACCGTGCCGTGGTCAGCAGTAGAATTTTCTACAAACTGATTTATATTCTAAGCATTTTTCGTGCGGTTCTGAGCGCTCGAGTTCACGCACATCCCTCATGAGTGAAAAGCTGTTAATTGTTAATAACGGCCAAACAACTATGTAATCCACGCCACTTAGTGTTGCTGAACGTTGTCGGAAGTACATCACATTCACTAGTCGCCAGAGGTTATCTCGCGGAGCGTTCTGAGATGTTACCCGCTAGAGCTGAGCGCGCACTTTTTTCTTATATATTGACGCCTGGCAGTTTTACACAAGGGTATCAACATTTTGCAATATCCGGATATCTTTTATTTAAAAGCAGTAGTAATGAACAGGATTATTCACTTGCACGTTGATGAAATTGGGGAAGTTGTGATATTCGTACATCCTGCATGCCCCCTCTACACCTCGACCAGGCGCAACCACACCCACCTTCTCTGTCATCTTCCTCCACCTCCGCCTCCGGGCCGTCTCCGCTCGCTGACGCGCGCGTCCCGCAATTTCCGTTCTCGCCCTCCACGCCACTGCGCAAACGCCCACTCCGGGAGAGGTGGCTCAGGGCATCAACTGACGTCACTGCAGTGCCTCTGACCAGGAGGTCCTGGGCTTCCACTCCCGACAGTGGTAGGATTTTCGACGCAATCTACGTAGCTGGGACGAATTCAGCCGCTCTCCGGAGAATTCTAGAGGCCGGTTGCTCTGATCGGTAGTGTTCCATGGTTTCTCCGATCAATACCAGTCGAAAGCCGAAGCAGTATTCTAACAAACAGGCCATGGACCGCGCGCGATCTTTCCTTCCTATTCCTTGTCCTATCCTAAACCTTACACACAGTAACAAGCACTACATTACCACACATGCAGGGAAACCGGTCGGGAGCTTAGAGCTTGTCCCGGTAGGGGCGGTGCCCCGCTGCTGGGAGATACCTGGTTGAGGGGGAAACCCTATAGCTGCCTCTATGTCGGCGCCGGATCTCACCATCCAGCGGGACAAGAGCACCGCCACCTCTCGAGTAAAAAGACATGAACTACACTTACAGGACTAATGACCTTAGCAGTTGACGCGCCTTAATCACTAGTAATGAATCAATCAAATGGACAAACTCGCCATCTGTCATCCTCCTCCGTCTCCGCGGGTTGACGCGCGTCTCCCGCAATTTCCGCTCTCACCCTCCACACCACGGCGCAAACGCTCACGGCCTTATGGCGGCCTTCACCATAGTTTTAGACGAATGAATACAATTGTCCTTGTGATTTTCATTCCAAATATAACGACTGAAATAAACTCCTACGCTCTATGGCACCAAAGAGCACCGTGATCAGACTGTTGTCACACATGATTCAGGGCCCATGTCAGTATTTTTTAAATTGAAAATTTAAAACAGAGACCTGGACTCTTTTCCATAGTGATGCAAGCTAATGTTAGTTATTGGTAATTGGGCGCGTTCTTCGTGTGAATCCATAGCACGTTTTAAAACAGTCCGTTCAAAACGTTTGTAAATTTGTCGTGTATCCTAAAACTTGGTTCTATTTTTTATTTTGAAGGAATGGTCTTTTCCAAAATCTCTGGAGAAATATTTAAGAGAAAATTGGGAAAAAAACATTTTATTACCTATTAATCTGGGCTACAAACTTTGGGAAAAAGTTTCGTATCAAATGCTACTTTACAAGTTTATCTCAAACCATTGTGTCAATTATATTATTCTTAAAAACGTTTATGATTTCTACGAAGTACACCGCATAGAAAACAAACGCAAAATACAGCAAACATAAAAGACAGCAAAGGTCTAGAACGACTGTTCAAAGATCAGGCTCTGACCTTCATTATTGATTGATTGATTGATTGATTCATTCATTCATTCGTTCCTTCATTCGTGTATCCGGGTCCATCAACTGTAAGGTCATTAGTCCCATAAGTGTTGTGCACTTTTTATCGCGGGAGGTGGCAGTGATGTTCTCCCTCTGGATGGCGAGATACGACGCCGACATACGCGGCAGATTGCTGGGTTTCCCCAACCAGGTATCTCCCACCAGCTGTTACCTCCCCAGCTGGGACAAGCTCTAAGCTACCGACTGGTCTCCCAACATGCGTAATGTAGTGCATGCAATTTTCAGTGTAAGCGTGAGTAACTAAGGGTTGAGAACAGTTCAAGGAAATGGATAGGAAGATCGCGCGCGGTTTATGGCCCGTTTGTAAGGTTACTGCTCCGGCATTCGCCTGGCGTTAACTGGAGTAACCACGTGAAACTACTGAGCAGACCAGTTGCGTTCTCCAGACAGCGGCTGAATTCGACCTAGCTCTTTAGCTAGTGTCGATAGTCTTGCCACCGTCGGAACTCATGCCAACCGAAGCCGTGAGCCACCATAGTGGCTGCAAAATAGGTCATTAAAGTGCTGCAAAATAGGAAGGTTTCTTTCTGGGCAGAGAACTACTGCTGCCTCGTTGTCCGGGTCGTATCCTGATGCACTGCTTCGTTTTCAACCCAAAAATGAAACCGGTGAAGGATGACTACTGTTGTAATGAGAATTGGGATTTCGTCTTTCAAGATCGCCGACGAGAAAAGTCTGCGTCTTTCTCAATGTTGATTATCATCTGTTCGATATTCCACAGCTGCATTGGCGATGCCACAAAATACGGAGACAATAAAGTGGTAAGGTGGGCCCACCAGGCAGAGCGCAGAGGGCTGTGGGCGGTCGTAGCCCGCGGCCTGTGGTGGCGCTCGAAGGAGGATTTACGGCGCGTGCTGATTAAAGGAACGCCGCAAACGCCCTTTGGGCACCTGTTCCTCCGCCCCCCCCCAGGCACTCCTCCCCCGTCCCGCGCCGATAGCAGCGTTCTCCGTCCGCTGCGCCGCGTCTCGACCTTCTCACCCCGCTTATCCCGCTCAGCTTTGCCCCGCCCCTCTTCATTCCAGGGCCTCTCCACCCCATCGGGATCCTCCCCGCCAGGATACGAACTTCCCTTACCTCCTCCATCGCCGCCCCACCCCTGCTCCTCTCCACTCCGCCTCCCCCCATCCCGATCCACTCCATGCCCCCCTTTACACCACCCCGTCGGTCTCCTCCTTGGCACGGCCTGCATTTCCCATCCATCCCACCTCACCACACTCCCTATTCCACTGCTCCCCTCCTCTCCGCTCCGCCTCGCCCCAAACTCTTCGCCTCACTTTTCATGCTCGGCATTCCCCGCTCCGCTTCATGCCCGAACTACTCCACCCTGACTGGCTTGCCTCGCCAAGGCCTGCATTCCCATCCCCACACCCCCGCCTCTACCGCTCCCCTCCATTCAGCCTCGCCCGACCTCCTCACCCCGCATATTCCGTTCAGCGTCATCCCCGCATTACTCCCATCAGTCAGGCTCCGCCTCCCCATTCCCTGCACTAGCCATCTTCCTCACCCTATGTAACCCTAGGCCTGCTCCCACCGCTCCCCACCTCTCTTCCCCTACCTCGTTCCGACCACCCCAATTCGCTTATCTCTCTCCGCATTGCTCTACTCCGCTTTATGCCCGTACTACTTCACCCCGTCCGGCTCGGCCCGGTCATAGATTGAACTTCCCGTATCCTCCTCAACTCCCGTCCTCTCTACCTACCTTCGCTTTTCCTCGCCTCACTTATCCCGCTCATCCCCGCACTAGTTCCCTCTTCCGGCTCCGCCTCTTCAAAGCCTGCACTACCCATCTTCATAATCCCAGCCCCTTCAGTTGCT
The DNA here is from genome assembly GCA_011170035.1 of Teleogryllus occipitalis. Lineage (NCBI taxonomy): Eukaryota > Metazoa > Arthropoda > Insecta > Orthoptera > Gryllidae > Teleogryllus > Teleogryllus occipitalis. The sequence continues at coordinate 67,444 of BLKR01005142.1, read as the reverse complement.
AACCACTCCACCTCGCCTCGCCTCACCCTCCTCATCACATACATCCACTGCTTCATCCCCGCAGTCCTCCACCCCGTCCAGCTCCGCCCTGCCACAGCCTGCATTTTCCATCCCCCCAGCCCCGCCCCCAGCCACAACCCCTGCCCTTGCCACCACATCTACCATTCCTCTCCGCTTGGCCTCACCCCGAGCTACTCACCCCGCTTATTCCACTCCTTATCATCCCCACACAACTCTACCCTGTCCGGTTCTGCCTCTCCAAAATCTGCATTACCCATCACCCCAATCTCTGCCCCTTTGGATCCCAACCACTCCGTCTCGCCTCCACATTCTCACCACGTGTATCTTTTGCTATCATCTCCGCAGTGCTCCTCCCCGTCCGGCTCCACCTCGCCGCCGCCTGCACTTTCCATCCTCCCCCAGCCCCACCCCCAGCCACACCTCCTGCCCCCCCTGCCCCACCCACTGTCCCCCTTCCCCCCTGCCCCACCCTCTGCCCCACCCCCAGCTCCACACCCTGTCCCACACCCTGCCCCACCCCATGCCCCCTATTCCACTCCGCTTCATCACCGCACAACTCCTCCCCGTCCAGCTCCGCCCTGCCACAGCCTGCCCTTTCCATCCCCCACCCCCAGCACACCTCCGCTCCCACCGCTCCTCACCGCTTGGCCTCTGCGCGCCGCGCCGCGCCGCGCCGCGCCGCGCCGCGCCGCGCCGCAGGTGATGCGTATCGCGCCTTGACGTACGGCGCGCGCTTATCGCCGCCACCGCCCGCGCGACTTGCGCGCTTCCGCCAGATGAGTGAATAATGCGCTTATCGGCGCGCGCAGTCCTCGCTCAATGGACGCCGCCGCCGCCTCGGGCCTCGCCCTCGCCCTCGTCCTCGTCCTCACCGGGAAGAGAGAACAATGCGTCCTCGCCGGAAGGGACGGCTCCGCAGAAACACGTCTCGTCGCCTGCCGATGGCAACTCCCCGAAAACCTGTTCACCGCCAGGTACCTCCGATAGAGCGTCACGTTGGAACGGAAGATTATAGTGTTCTAGGAAAGTACCCAGCGTCCCGCGGGCTTTCGTCGTGTCTAATCCTTGTGAAAGAGGAAAACGATCAATTTCATGTAAACAACGGTGTTTTAGATAATTACTTTTCTTTTAATTGGTTCAGATGTAATAAAATACCACAATTTCCTTTCATTTTATTTTTCAGAACATTACTATTAGCTTAAAAAAATTATCTTACCCTACTTGCCTCTGGTGGAATATGTTAGGCATCAATCTACTCTTAGGGACAGGGGAAAAATAATGATCGTGTTGCATCTAACAATATATTATTTAAATTATTTATTTCACGCAATTTAGTTGTATTCATCTTTACCAAACTTTGCTAGAACACTGCGACAATTGTGAAGAAGAGCCTGTAAAAAGGTCGTATCTATTCATATATTCCTTTTTGTGGAATCGATCTCAGTTACATGTCGTTGAATTCATTTTATTGGTATAGATAAAAGTCACGTCGCTAGTGTTCATATCACCACGAACAGAATTGTTTGGGTTCCCGTTTCTCTGATCCCTGTTCTTTTACGTAGAATACTTTCTAATCCAAGTCTGTAAAATCAGACCGTATTTTTAATTACAGGAATTTTAGGATGTACATGGCATAGAGAAAGTTACGTTATTTTGCAAAGAAAATCCATGTCGACATTTTGACAGAATTGTACGTTTCTGGATGTCTGAAACTGCACTAGTAATTTTTGAAACGTTTGTCCGTCTGTACGTGAACAACACTAGCCCAGAATCGTAGAATTTTCTACAAATGTATATGCAACGATCTATCTGGCTACACATGGTATCCTGGGAATTTTTAAACCAATATTTCATTTTTTTAAAGGAGAAAACTTAACATGAATCGCTGGAATGTTTTTCAAAATTTTCTCAAATAATGCTCTAATTTTTTTCTTTAAGTTAAATTATTTACTCGAATAGAGCATAGCGCTAAAATTGAATAGAAGATTGCGTTATTTCGTTTAAGTTCGATTTTTATTTAAAAACCTCTGAAATTTCGAATTGTAAATTCGAAACTCCAGATCATTTTTGCATGGAAAGATGCGCCTAAAATTAATAAAATACAAGATGTAACATAATTAGATACCTAAGTCCGAATAACCGAGTCTCTAAGGCAGTAGTGCCGGGGCAATCTCGGCTCTATTATTTTGCTTTTGCAGAAATTACAAAAATGTAATTTTATTGACTTGTCTTTCGCGTCGGTAATACTTACATTAGAGGCGATTTCTTCACATTATTTTATTAATGAGTACATGTGCTTGAAATAACGTCAAATAAAGTTTCTCGAAACTCGGCGGCTTTTTATGGAAACGAGCTCAAAATTCCACTTTTCAGAAACGCCCAAACGCCATTTTTTCAAAAATAGCTCCAAATTTTTTCTTCAATTTTTTCCAACGGATAGTGATAATTGCACTATTTAATATGACGTAAAGTTCATTTTGGTGTATTCTTTTGTTTTTTCAAAAAGTATGTGTATTAATTTTTTATGTAATTTTTATGAAATTTTATTAAATGTATTTTTTATAAAATATCTCTCATGCCGTTAAAATGCACATTCCTATCGATTTACTTACATTATTATATTTGTAAGTGGAAGTACTTCAAATAACTTCAAATAAAGATTTTCGAAAACGCAATAGATTTCTGTGAAAATTTGCTTCACATTTCGCATTTACAGTAATGCTAAATAGACTTTTTCTTCAAAACGGCATAAAATGTGTCAATGAAAATATCTATTTAAAACGAGGTTTTACTCTTCTTTAATATTCCTGAAGTAATATTTCGTTTGTACGATTAAGAAAACAAACAGATGAAAAAATGTCAAAAAAATGTACTTTAGGCGACGATAGATGGCAGCTGGCCAGAGAATAGAGCAAGACCTTAAAGCCAGACCACACCAAGGAAATTAGAAAAATTTACTACGAAAACGTCTGTGCCATTATGTAGCACTTCTAGTTTAATTATATATTCAATATCAACAAGTTAACACTCCAAAACTGCAATATTGAAGTTTTTTGTCATAGCTAAAGTCTGTTCTAAAATATCAGATCCTTAAAAGTCATGATTCTTTTTAACGAGTAGTTTTCGCATAAGTTAATGCGCATTATTGAACAAATTTTCTCCCAAAGTGATTCAAGTTTTTCTTTAATTTGTTTTTCATTGATAGAACACAGGGATTCTTAAGGGAAAGGCGCAGACTTACTTTCGTCAATCTCTCTGAATTTTCGGAAATTGCAGAATGTATGAATAATGCGAGAATGAAGCACTACTAGTTTAATGAAAACTCAGAACCAGTTTTTCTCTTCTAATTTTAAATATCTCTTTAAATTTCGTATTTTGATATTTCAATTTTTATTCTTTAGAGAACGGATAAATAGTGAAAATGTGAAAAAATGTCTCGTAGGTTCTGAGAGGTAGCAACGTGGAAGACTGGGCAATATCGAGCACGTAAAGTTTGTGTTTATTTTAGTTGAATAGTGTAATATAATAACTAATAACATCAGCGGTTTGAGGAAATGTTATTCGTCGCTGACTACTTCGACACACTCTACCCTTCCACCCACGCAACGCCACACAATTCAACACCCTCTCTTCTGACCATGTCTTGACACAACATTCATTCACAAACATTACAATATGACTGATTACACATTTTCATTTTATGTCAATAGCGTTCCAGAAAATAATTCAAGTTATTCTAAGCGAGAAAAAAATATACGTTAAATTTCAATGCTTGTTCACTTCAAGCATGGGAGTGGCGTGGGAGCTTTAATTGCATTAATAATATTAAGATTTAGCAACTTTAATACATGTAATCAGATAACATTTTTTACGTTAGTAGAAATAATATTTCACTTATCCATGATTCCTACTCTGCTCACATCCCTCTGCAATTCATTTTCTCTAGTCTCTAGTCATGATTAAGAAATTGTAAATCATGTTTTCTCTAAATGTAATAAGCAGCACTTCAAAGGGACGTGTATTTTAGCAAGATAAATTCTTACGCTCAGCACTTACGGCAACTTGGTAGAAACATTTTGAAACTACTAATTGCAGATTGCAAACGAAGGGAACATCTCGTAAACAGCCTCTTCTGGGTGAGCTGCAGCACACGGTCCCTCGTCTTTCCACGACGCGCCGTACGGGGGCAGGCCGCGTCCCATTCCATCACTCCCCACCGCTGCGTTCCCCTCCTTCCCCGACCCGTCCTTCTCCGTCCTGCCGCACTCTCCCCCGCCCGGCCCCGCTCTCCCCCGCTTTCCCCCGCTCTCCCCCGCTTTCCCCCGCTCTCCCCCGCTCTCCCCGCTCTCCCCGCTCTCCCCCGCTCTCCCCCAGCTCTCCGCTCTCCCCGCTCTCCCTCCTGCTTCTCTCTGCTTCCCCTGCTTCTCCTTCGCTTCTCCCCTGCTTCCCCTGCTCCCTGCTTCTCTCGCTCTCCCCTGCTTCTCTCTGCTTCTCCCCGCGTTTCTCTTCAGTTTCCTCCCCGCTCTCCCCCGCTCTCCCCCGCTCTCCCCCGCTCTCCTCCGCTCACTCCCACCCCGCCCCTCCCGGCTCCGCTTCTCTCCGCTCGGCACCGCTCTGCCGCTTTGGGCACCGCTCTGTCCCGCCCGTGCCTGCTCTCTCCCGCCCTGCCTCTCTCTGCTCCGCTCTTCCCCGCACTGCCCCGCCGAACCCCGTTCCTCTCCACCCTGCTCCTCTCTGTCCCTCCCTGCCTCGCTCTTCACCGCCTAGTTCCGCTATGCCCCGCCCGACCCCGCTTCTCCCCGCACGGCCACACTCTCGCGCCCGCCCCCACTCTTCCCCTCCCGACCCCGATCCCCCCGCCCTGCTACGATCCTCCCTGCCCTGCCCCTCTCTTCCCCAATCTCCCCCGCTATGCCCCGCCCGCCCCGCTCTTCCCCGGCCGGCCCCGCTCATGCCCCGCCCAGCCCCACTCCGCCGCGCCCACCCCGCTCTCCCCCACCCCAATCCTCCCGCTCCCTTTCGTCCCCGCCCAGCCCCTCGCAACCCCGCCCTCCCCCGCCCGGCCTCGTCCGACTCACCCGCGCCGCGTTCCCTGCACCCTCGCCGGCGCGTCTCCGCGTTGCCCCCATTAACTTCTCCTCCGCTCCTCTCCGCTCCCCGCAGCCTCGACAGCCGCGCCGGTCCTCCACATGACGCCTGGCGCCGACCGCCAACCCACGCCGGTGACGCCCCAAAGGCACTTGCAGCTGGACAAGAACCAAATGAATTCATCACAACTTCTCATTAGTTCATCTCGAGAAAGTTCGAATTGCTTGAGTCCGAAGAAAACACATTTCACTAAAAGTAAAACAATGCAAATGGAGAAAATACCTGTGTTTTTAAGGGGTTTGATTCGAGTCATGCCAAACGTTCTAAAATTTGAATAAACAATTAGAATCTCATTCGAAGATCGAAGTTGTCTTATATATATACATACATAATTATATATAATTACTCTTTATTTGATTCCACTGCTACCCTTGCTATTCCCCGCAGTTTGATTCAGTATTTTTTAATATCACCTTTAATAACGATATTAAGGTAGGAAATTTTACTATTTTACACTTTGTTTCTTTACGAAGTGTAAAGAAGTTCTTTACGAAGTTTTCCCTTTTATGATTTCTATCTCCTTTATGTTGGACTTGAAGAGGAATCTTATTGAGAGGTATTTGTTAATTTTTTTATCGAATAGCAAGTACTGCAGTGTTCTTTCGAGACTGTTTAAATCACAAAATTGAGCCACTGTTCCATTGTATTTTAAACTTTTGCTGGTGATTGGGTTGTTGAAATTTGAGAAGTCAACCAAGTCATTGACCGAATTAATTCTTAGAAAATGAAAGAGATGTACACATGGAAACGTGACGGTGTGATCAAATGCATCTGTCTCACTCTCTCTACTTTTCTATCCTCTCCTATTCTCTTTCTTACGAACCCGAATTTGTTTGGTACTACTCAGAGCCGCGATGTACTCGTACAATCTGTTTCAATTTGAACTACTGGCTAAAAGGAGAAAATTCCGTTCATCTATTACACTATATTAAAATAATAGTAAAACAATTGTTCATACGATACGTGCAAAATACAACAGACTTAATACATAGAATTGCATTATACAGTAAGTATCGCAACCTATTCTAGAGAGCGATAGTTTCTTGTATTATAAAATGAAAGATTTCTAATTGATTGAGAAACATCAGTGAACTTCATCAGGGAATTTCTCAGTACGATTGGTATGGAGTAGTGGTGGTATATTAGATTACGACATAGCAAATATAATTACGAATTAGCAATTAGAATCAGTGGTAACGCTGCTCGTTGACAGAAATTAATAAACTGCTGTTTACATTTAAAGTTTGTTATTGCTAGATCACTCACATGTGTGATTACAATTTACGCTGATTTTGAGAGAAGCGGTGGTACTATACATGATTCGTGGAGTAGTCACGACCTATGTAAAGAAAAAAAGAACTTAGTTATAGCGCAGAAAGTAAAGTGAATTTCTGCCGATTAAATTGTAATCATGTTAATATTAGGCTTTTCAACTAGGAAAGTAATCATTCACATAATGTTTTATTTTTCCTCAGGATCTTCAGTTAATAACGAATCTAATGAATAATTTCACAGCCATTTAGGCAATGTGGTTCTCTCACAATTGTTTGCCATTATCGCGAATTTACGACTTGATTGTATTCAAACAAACAGTTTACATGTAATTAAGTTTACCTATGTACGCATGTGGTAAATTCGTCTGTAAATCTCCTTTTCAAACAATTATCTCTCTATAAACTTAAAAATCATCCTCTGCAAACTACCAAACATTGAGCACTTTCTAAATCATGCTTTACGGTAATTAGGGCTTAAGGCTTAATCATTGATACTTTCACACTGGAACCCATTTCGAACAACAAGGATCAGAATTGTGCATGTGTCTCATTGGCCTCCTACTGGGCATGGATAATTATTATAAAATAATTTTGCTATGCTGTTATAAACTAAAATACAAAAATCAAACAAATATTGTAAAACAATTGTAAGGGGTTTTGTGTCCTGTATATAGCAATAAAGTTTAAAAATGCAGTTATTTTAAAATGGCAGGCGGATGCTGTTTTAATACTGACAAAAAATCGAACATAATGCTACGAATTATTTTACTAAAAAGCGAATTGCGTTTGCAGTAGTGAATGAGAAATGGTACGATCAAGTTACTTCAATATTAAAATCACACTGGCATTATTTTTGAAACGTTTCATCAACGTATTTCTTTGGTAAATTCTAATGTAAATGAGAAAGTTTCATATAATGCGCCTGTTTGTTTGTTAGAGGCAGAATTTGCATTCGTTTACCCCGATAGATCATCCACCGGGCCCTGTGTACGCCTACATTTTTCCCTTGTCGCCCCGTTTCTCTGGCCTCCACTTCCAACCTCGCTGCTACCTCCACTCCCCCCCCCGTCATGTTTTCACTACCACTCTTCGACGGTCACTGCTTCCACCGCTCCCCCTTCGCCCCCGCTCCGTCCACCGCTGCCCCTACCGTCGCTTCTAACACCCCGCTCCCGCCTCTGTCGCCCCGCTTCTCCCGCCTCCATCTCCAACCTCGCCGCTGCCTCCACCCTCCCGTCATGTTTTCACCTCCACTCTTCGACTGTCACTGCCTCCACCGCTCCCGCTCCACAGCTACCCCCCACCCCCGCTCCCTCCAACCCTCTGCTTTGACCACCGTCACCACCGGTTCCGCCGCTCTCGCTTCCACCCTCACTCTCGCGGCCGTCGCTTCCTCCACCGCCGCTAGTACCATCTCGTCCCCGCTCCTTCCAACGCCCTGCCCCGACCGCCGTCACCACCGGTTCCGCCGCTCTCGCTTCCACCCCACCCTGGCGGCCGTCGCTTCCTCCACCGCCGCCCTCGCCGCCGCCGCCGGCGCTTGCATCGCGTCGCGCCGACGCGTCCCCCGCCTTAACGCGTAATTTATGTGCGGCATTACGCGAGGGCCGCGGGGATTAATGTGTCCTGGATACTGCGTTCCTCATTGAGGTGGAGAGTGGCTTTGAAATGCTAAGGCGTTAAGGCCCCGCTCGCTCCCGCGCCATCGCTCAAAACAAATTCAAATGAACGTCGCGGCGCCAGCGGAGGCTTTTCAACCGATGGTGTTCACTGGAAGCGGCGGTGCCCGCGGCCGCGCCCTCCAATGGTGATCGCGGAGTCGGTGGTTCACCTTTACGCCAAATGGCTAATCGCTCGCGTGGGCGGAAATCTTTCGGTTTTACATTCCGCTCGATATACATTTATTTGATTGAATCAGAGAAATGCAGCAATCAAATATTTTTTCTGAAAGGAAATCTCTCCGTAGGCTGCTTTGCGCAAATATTTAAAATGACTCAAAGATATATTATGAACGATGAATTGACAAACTTGTGAATTGAAATACAAATGTTTTCGTAGGCAAATGAAGTTTCGCTTTCCTCTGTATGCAAAGAAGGATTGGATATCTTGCTCCAGTTCACATTCTTGATCCAATAATCAGCATGGATTTCAAATCTGTTTTGAATCTTGAAAATTTTGGATATATGAATTAAAAAGGATATGATGGCGCTGCACCACTAGATGGCGCTTCATACAATTCCCAATCCACCTGGATACCCAGCTTAATTTTTGCTGGGCGTTGCTATGCGACGCGGGTCGTGGCCGAAGACGAGCGGACAGCGCGGGACAGACAGAGGAGAGAGGGGAAAGAGCGATGTAAAAAGAGAGGTAAATAGAGAGAGGGAAAGGGAAGGGGGAAAACAGAGAGGGGGAAAAGAGAGAAATAGATGGGGAAAAAGAGAGAAGGGAAGAAATAGAAAAAAGAAAGGAGGAAAGGGAAAAGGGAGAGGGGGAAGAGAGAGAGACACACACACATTTCAGTTATAGTGAACGTCTGAGGACTAACATTTTTTCATTATTTCCGAGTTTCACTATATCCGATGATATCAAAATTAAATAGAATTTCTCCAAAACAATTGTATATATGTGAAAATACAGTAACTAAACGAACGAAAAACTTCAATATCTTTATTTGTCCTTAAGAAATACATTTTCAGTTGTTTGCTTTGTAATTTTTCCATTAGTAATTTCTCTACATCCTTCTTCGTGTTCGTGCTATTTCGATACTTGATTCTACATTGTCCTCTGTGCCTAAGTATCGTGATGCAGTCTTGTCACCCTTCAATGTGATTTGCACTGTTGGAACACCGTCCCAGTCTGCGAAGATCATTTTATTCGCCTAATAACATACGACATGCTTTCTGTACCGGGAAGGCGCAAGCGACTAATTAAACCGATCGCTTTTCCGTGCGGAACGGCAGATATCGCCAGGCTGTGGCAGTCGCGTGCTTCCTTTCGCCTGCAAAGAATTCCACGCAGTTTATCCCGCGGAATATCAAGTAACACAAAGATTGAAACTGATGCAAGCTATCGCGCGTCGTCGCTGCCAGTTGTATCCCACGGAGGACACGGCCTTTTTTTCTACAGTGAAACTGATTAGAATAAGGTCGTCAATAAGGTCTGCAGTTCGGGTCCGGTACCTTCACCTCAGGGGAGACTCCTTCGATTATGACCTTTGGCCGACGATATTGTTTCCAAGCTGCTTAGTGTTGGAATTTGTGGCATTGAGGCGATATATTCTTTTCTAGGAGGGTATTAATTTCCAGGACGTTATATTACCTACGTTCACTATAGCTGAGGTTGAGGTTCACAATAATCAAATCTTCTTATGCTTATTTGTAATGTAAGTGAAATGGTACCAGTGACTTATGTTTACTATAACCGAATGTTCACTATATACGAGTTCACTATAACCGGAGTCAAATGAAATTAGAAGTATATAATGTTGTTAATACGTAGTACATGATAAATTATGTTCCAACTCCAATGATATTGATTCAAGCAGTATAATAATAGTAGTTAATGCAATTAATTTATATAATGTTCAGCTTTATTGTTCGAATTCACGTTTAAAAAAGGAGCGACGTTTGGAGCGAGTTTTCAAATTTGTACGAATACAATAAAGCAACATTATAAACGAGTTGCATACGTTATTTTTGTATAACGTCATTATAAATTTATATGAGAATTAACTTAATTCTAGTAAACATCTATTGTGACGTCACAGGTATTTGACAAGTGTGCGATAAAACAGTGGTCGGCTGTTCCGTTTATCGCTTCCACCCCACAATTCTCTCGCTGCGATTGGTTGAATGTGTGACGACACAATTATTCGTGCCATAACAAGAAAAACGTCATAATCTGTGCCGTAAGATGCCTTTTCAAGAAATATTTCTAGTAAAGAAAAAGATCGTTTATGATACTGGAAAATAAAAACATATTTTCTGTATGATTGTCTTAAAATATTTTTCGTTTTTGACGTATGGCAGGGGCACATATAGTCCTTTTATAAATTACATTAGCGATGGTGCTTCGATTGCACATCTCTAAATTGACAGCTACTAAAACAACATGAAAAGCTAAAAAAAATGATTTCAACATAATGACAGGCAAGAGAATGCTGGTGTTTCCACGAAGGGATTACGCATGATGACGGTCTCTTTTTTTGTAAACATCCAATAAGAGATGAAAGTTGGAACTGGCACTAACGTTTCAGAGATCGCACGCAATCCGTGGCCAGTTTGGCAGGGTACTGCTCTGTCGTTTGCCTGGTATTGATCGAAGAAACCACGGACAACTTCCGATTAGAGCAGCCGCCCGCTAGAATTCTCCTCCAGACAGCGACAGAACTCGACCTACCTATCTGGCTAGTGTCTAAAATCCTGTCACGGTCGGGACTCCGGTCCCTGCTGATCAGAGGCATTGCCCTGTTATCAGGTGATGCACTGAGCCACTTATCCCGGTCGCTTACCACAATGTTCTAGGGTTCCCACTGTGGTAGGATTTATCGTTACTACCTGTATAGCTAGATAAAATTCATTCAGTGTCTGGAGGAGAATGTTAGCGGCCGGCTGCACTGATAGGTAGTTTTCCGGGTTTCTCCTAAAAATACCATGCAGTAGCACCCTAATGTCAGGGCAGTAGTACCCTAACAAAGTGGCCACGGATGGCCCGTTCTTTCCTTTCGTCACCATTGTCCCCTCCTCTCCTTTGATAAATTTACACTTACAAGCACCACACACCGGCGTCTTATGACTAAAGTATTTGACGCGCAGAAACACTAAATACTCACACGCGGCGTCATACGTCTTTGAAAAAAAAAAGTACACAAACACCTCCCACTCCCCGGCCCAATGAGACGGAAGTCCGTAACGCTGTCTGCTGGCAGAAACCTCCTCCCCTCCCCCAACCGCCAAGGGGAGAATGTTGCTTCGGTGTTGATTACGCTGCTTGCTTTTTCTGTTCCCTTCTTCTTTTTCCTCATCTCCCTGAGCGTTCTTCCCATGGACTTCGGCGAATTCGCGTGTGGCAGACTGTTCTTTACCTGTGATACATAACATCGAAGCATCCACCGCTAATAGTAGCCATAAGTGTAGAACGTCCACGTTTGTATATAATTGTTATTATTTCCAAAATTAGATGCATTTTTATGTAATAGAATTCAGTTATTTGTTGCAGTTTATTTTTCTCCTCAATCACCACGCTTGTTTATTAGAGGAGTACAAACTCCTCACATTAAACGAGTTTTACTTCTCTTCAACAAAATAGAAGGAAAAATTATCTTGAACCAACATCACTTGACTTGGGTAAAATTTGATTCCGCAACTGTGCGTTAGGCGAAATGAAGTTGAACACACGAGGGAGTTCGTGCGAGGTGCTGTTTAGCCTCATCCGCATTGCAAAGGCGACTTGGGCGATGAAGCAAATCCAGATGCGTCGAAAGGCTTGGAGTGTAGTGGCGGTGTTGAAAGTTGTGATACAGCGCCGAAATTAATAACTTCGTTCAGAATATTTGAATATGGAGCTGTGGTGGGAAAATGGCGCTTGCGAGCAGCTCTTACCTCCGCGGGGGGTCAAAATATGCGTATTTCCGCCCCACGCGCTAACGAGGGCGCGCAAGCGCTCAGCGGCAAGAAGTTCTCGATTGCCTCCCCCCTTGCCCCGCCCCCCAACTCCACCCCATTCTTCTTCTGGCCCGCCCCGCCCCCTTTCTCTTCACACTCACTGTACTCCGCCCTCGACGCACTCTCGCCTCCTCGCTCTCACTCAGCCCTCTTCCCTCTACGTTCCCGATCTCGCTTCGCGCTCTCTTCCTGTTAGAGCCCCGCTATTCAGCCGCTCCCGCTCGCTTCTCGTCTGGCTCTCACCTCTCGCTCCGCTGATGCCACTCTTGCATCCTCGCTCTCATCCCATCCTCTTCCATGTTCCCAATCACTCCCCGCGCTCTTTCCCTGACTGCACTGCTATTCACCCGCTCTCACCCTCCTCTCGTCTCGTTCTCTCGCTTCCTTCTTTCGCTTCGCTCTCTTTTCATGGTTGCCATTCTCGGTCTTCTTGGCCTCGGCCTTGCCCTCTTCTCGCTGTTATCAATCTCGCCTCCTCGCTCTCATCCCATCCTCTTACCTCCACGTTTCCAATTACTACCCGCGCTCTCTCCCTGACCGAGCCTCGCCATTCACCCACTCACACACTCCTCTCGTCTCGCTCTCTCTCTCTTCCTTCTTTCCTTCACCTCGCTCTCTTCTCGCTGTTGCCACTCCCGGTTCCCTCCTTCGCCTCGCTCTCTTCTCGCTGTTGCCACTCTCGGTTCTCTCCTCCTAGCTCTCTTCTCGCTGTTGCCATTGTCGATTCCCTCCTTCGCCTCGCTCTCTTCTCGCTGTTGCCACTCTCGCCCCGCGCTCTCTCCTTCTCTCACACATTCCCCTAACTATTCCCCGTAACTGTTCCTCCCCCCTCCCCCACGCGCCCACCCCCTGCCGCCGGCCGCCGTGCGCTTGGCACCGCCCGATTTAATGAATTCCTTTATGCAAATGGCGCCGCCCGCGACAACCGCCACGCCGCAAGACGCTCTCCGCCCAGACGCCCTGTGGACGCCCGGCGCCTGTTTCGCCCCGAGCGCGGGCTCCGAATCATTAGCTAAGGTTCAGTGCGTTCCACGTGAATATTGTTAATGAAAGTTTATTATATAGCAGTGGTTGGTTAGTGATTCCGGGCGCGCCACCAGCTTAGGTCATTAGTCCCGTAAGTGTAGTGCACGTTTTTCCTCGGGAAATGCCGGTGATCTGCCCCCCCTGGATGGCGAGATCTGGCGCCGACCTACCGTCGGCTAGCAGGGCTTCCCCCTAACCAGGACTCTCCCACCCGCGGGGCACCACCCCAGCCGTAACAAGCTCTAAGCTCCCGACCGGTCTCCCCAAATATGTGGTAGTGTAGTGTATGTTAGTGAATATGTGTGTGTGTGTGTGTGTGTGTGTGGAAGGGGAGAGGGTAGGACAAGGAAGAGAAAGGAAAGATCGCGCACGGTCCGTGGCCCGTTTGGTAGGGTACTGCTCCAGCATTCGCCTCGTGTTGATCGGAGAAATCAAGGAAAACTACCGATCAGAACAGCTGGTCACAAGAATTCTCCTCCAGACAGCGAATGAATTCGACCTATCTGAAACGCTAGTGTCGAAAATCCTACCGCCGTTAGAAAGGAACCTAGGACCTTCAGGTCAGAGGGGCTGCAGTGACATCGGTGGATACACTGAGCTACCGCTCCTGGTTTATATACTAGTGAATGTATGTGTCTGTGACTGTATGCGTTTGAATACATTTATGTATGCATGTAGTAGATTTGTAACAACTCACTTTTCAGTCGTTGGGGCAAAATATTTTTGCTCCCAAACTGCAAAAAAAAATTTTTTTTTTTGGTCGGTCGAGAAAAATGAATGGGAGCGTGTGTTTAAAAAATGAGTGTGTAGACAAATGTTACTTAAATCCAGTTCACAGTGGATCTGGGCGGCATTATGGCCGAGAGTTGTTCGACGTGTCACGGCGCGGGGCCGAGCGGGGTGAGAGAAGAGGGTACGCGGAATGGCGGGAGGGGTGGTAAATAAAAACCGGGCAAAAATAAGTTTTCAGCTGCTATAGCTACAAAAATATGCGCTATTTCAAAATTTTCTGTGGTTATGAAATTGTAAAAAGAATAATGTAATTTATGTTTAATGTAACGTGTGTTTTAATGTAAATAATGTGTGTTAATTACATTAACGAATTAAATTAATATTTTATAAATGCCTTAAATTCTTAATTTCCAGTGTGATTTAATTAAGATACTGAAAATATCTCATAGCGAAATCTGACAGATGTCCGCACATTTTGTCGTAATAAATGAATATATTCACATTCCTTGACGTATATGCTCTCATGGTTGTCCAAATTTTGCCCAGCCCAAGAAAACCTCATCGTGTTTTTGAATAACACGAAAAATAGTTAAAAAAATTCGTAAAAACAAATTGAAATCTTAAATTATTGTTGAAATTATTTCAAATAAAATAAAAACTTATAATGTAGTATATCAAAACATTAATTAAAAACTAAAATTTACTCATATGAAACCCATACAAATGTAAAAAAGGTAAACTGACAGTAAATTACAAACTTCTATTGATTGTTTTGACAAGTCCAATTTTATTACGTCACACACACACACACAGAAGCATTTGAGTTAGCTCAGCGAGAGCCATTCCGTTGTCTCTGCAGTGACTCGGGCGAGCGATAGCAAGGGAATTTCTAGATTCGAGTTCCGACGGTGTCGGATTTTCGACCCTAGCTTCATAGCAAGGTGGAATTACTACTCCATATGGTAACAGAGGAAAAAATACAGTTAGTAAAAATACGTAAATTGAATATTATAGTTTACGAAACTAGGTTTATTATCAACAAAGCTGCTATTCCTTTGATGTTCAACTAAGTTACCTGCTCTGCAAAGTGAATTAACCTGCCCAAAGGGCACTAAGACGGTAATCACATATTAATAATTAACCCCGAAGTTACTCTGAAATGCAAATTGCTACAAGTAGTACAGCAGAAGCTTATAATTCATTTTCATAATTTGCATGTCCTGTGACCCCAGTATACATTGCAATGTATTTGGTACCCACTAATCTATTGAGTTTCAATTTTTGAACTTGTGTTGATGCCATTTGTATCTCTCTTATTACTGATTTCCCACATTTGCAACAACTATACCTACGTGAAGATATTTTATACTAATGTTGAAACAATATATTTTACTTATTAATATTATTTATAAATTATTTACAGTATTTATTATAACTGAGCGCACCACATGTCATGATAAAAATTTCAAGTTTGCCAGGAAAGTTTATTATGAAAAGAATAATGCAGTTTTCTGGCTCGTCTATTCTTGATTACAGAATATTATGTGAAAAAGAACACTAAATATACTTCTTTATATTTATAATTCTTTAGAATATTATTAAATTATCGTTGGTTTGATGAATAAATATCAATGTTATGGAGGAAAAGCAGTAGTTTTTCACAGCTTTCCACCTCTTTATTTGTATACGCTTTGAAGAAACGAAATATACATTTTTTTCTAAAATTGTTCCAGAATATTTCGGAAATAACACAAAAATAGCGACAATCGATTGGTTTTGCTGACAGGAATGGAATAAGCTATCTGTAAGTGCCTTAAAACCCCAAGAACATGGCTTAGGTAATTCAACTCCACCGAACATATTTTTCTCCATTAACTAGTACATTAGAATGTTTTGAAACGATTAGACTAGTGGTGATTTCCCCTTCAGTAGGTCGAGTCGCATCAATTGGCCTGACCCATCACTTGCGCGGAGAGGTGGACAGAAAGACGTGTAACTGTGAGTGATGGCCGGACGGACATAGGCCACACGCACGTTAACCGATTAAGATGAGTCCAGAGCACAAAGACTATTAATGCGTTTTTGGAAAATTTTGAGTAAAAGGTACGAGTGTAACGTTAAAACTCCATTTTATTTCGAATTCAGAGGGTATTCATATTCTTCAAATCGATACTGCATTCTAGCGGTGGAAAGAAAATGCATTCCATAGCATTTTCTGTAGTCAACTTCGTTTCAACTGTTTCAACTTGGAACTCAATTTTCTCAAAATCGCGCTTACATCCTTTGTGCTTCACTGGTTCATTTGAATTTGCAGGGCTGAAAATAGTAATAGTTGCGTTTCACATATCCATATCAAAAAACTACTAGATTAAACGAAAACCTGTCGAATTTCATAACATAACATTGCAGTAGAATGTTATGGGAATTTTAAAATATTTTCCTGGAGTGGGAAATAATACAAAACGACAACGTTGTCATTGATTCATTTGTCATGAGTCATTTGTGATGACATTTACCAATGAGGCAACGTGGTGTTGAAAAATAACAAGGAGAAATTTTCTGAGTCCCTTGAAATTCCTATGGATAGCTGTTATTTTGTGCTAAGATCTATAAATGGATTTGTTATTGAAATAAAAGTAAGCATGTATAGCAGCTAAGTCGTGAAAAGTTTGTGTCTATATAGTAGAAAATCGAAGTACTCATTAACGCATTTCCTGACAATTCATTTCAGGAATAAATGTTCTGATAAATTATTTTTCAGAAATAAACTTTTCTATTTCCACTGCGTTCAAGGCTTTATGAACATTGTCTATGATTCCGATATAGAAGGTGAGTCACGTAACTTCTGCACCCCCTGCAGTTTTTGGACGGTTGAAGTTATTGCAATACAGTTTTCACAGAAGTGCATGAGGGAATGGGCCTAATTGATAGATGTATTCATTTCTATTTCATCAGTTGTAATTGTATCTTCAATTGTATCAAGTGTCATTTTGATTCTTTTGTGGTCAGCTTTTCTTGCCCGAGCACGCGTTAGCAGGGGGAGCGCTGCGTGGCATTATGTGGTAGACTGTTACATTCAAAATATCCGTTTAACACGAGTTACAAAAAAATCAAAATACTAAAAAAATGTATATAACATGATAAGAAGTATATTATTGGCGTTCCATTTGAAAAAAGCCAAGTTACCTCAATATCTCGTAAAATAGAAGTGATGAAATAGAAATGAATGTATGCATCGATTCCCATTCCCTCGTGCATATCCGTGAAAACTGCATTGCAATAACTTTAACCGTTCAAAAACTTCAGGAGGTGCAAAAGTTACGTGATTCATCCTACATTCCCAGGAACAAGGGGAAATCCAGAAACATCTATGTTACTAATTGTCGATAGGCACAGATATTGGAAGATGAATACGCAGCCTGCGGCCATGTGAGAAGTGTATATGGTTTTCTTAGATACCCAAGAAGTCGGGGAAAATCAAAAAACAATGAACTATTTTTGACTTTGACTTTTGAAAATTCCAAATATTTGAATCTGTTATTTAGTCTGTTCTCACAATGCGTGTATCGAATTAATTCTCTTTTTCAATGCGTCACTGTTGATATAGCTGAGGTCATGCTACAGCAAGGCTCCAAGGAAGAGGCATTAATATTTGCTAATCACTTGTTTCGTAGTGTAACAGTAATTCTTGATATGTAAAGAACAGTCGTAAAGCATAAATACCACTCGTAGGTTTTTGCAGCATTCGTGAAGGCTATTTTAATGAAAACATTTAATTTATTGCCGAGCTACACGCGAGCATTTTATTTGTTGCTCTCAAGCACTGTGCGTACTACTTTTTGGAAAATAATTTTATGTGGTTTTGTTCAACAGCATTTTTTCTATGCTGGGCACTAGCTATATTACATTTTTGGACACATTTGTCTTTCTGAGAAGCGGTTGGCGGGCAGTCGTCCGGAAAAGGAAACTGGACAGATGCTTGTGGCGGTAGAAAACGCTTTTCATCTCTTTGTTTATCTCTTGGTGTCTCATCGACGATATTCCACCCACAAGAATAAGTTTCAATTTTGAGACCGAAACTATCGTTAATTGTGTACATTTTTGTACATTTAATACTTACTTTAAGTAATTGTTATATTTATAAAAATAATATTTACTTTCCTTTTCTCAGAGCTGGTAAGTGCAGTTTAATTCCAACTTTAAGAAAATCATTGTTATGCTTATTAAGTTAGAAGGGTACATTTTTTCAAAAAATTGTTATAATATGCAATATTTTAAATTGTAGTCTCGTGAAAACTTCAAATATCCCTCGACCTTCCACGAAAAAAGGATAAAATGGCTATATGAATATCCCTGAACTCTGTGTTCTCTTTCAGCTCTCATTAAATTTGTAATCTGTTACTGGACAAAAATAAATGAAATATGAACCATGTTACTTTAATAATGGAGGTCATTCAGAGCAAAATTAAAATTTATTTGATGAAAAATTATAATTAGTGACCGCATCAAACAAACCAATTTGTTAACTACATTGAATACGACCTATCAAAAAATCAATATCATTTCTGAGATTAATAACACTCACGATACTAATTTCACAATAAATAGCGCCGATAATGTTAATGAATATCCGGGCAAAACTTCCGTGGATTTTATACAGTGTGTACATGAGTGACTGAAGGTAATTTATCAATTTAGTGCTCTGGATCTCCCTTTTGTCAGCCCGGTAACCATTACTACCTCAAAGGTTTCGCTTATTTTTGACCTTTTTAAAAATTTTATATCCGATTACACTCAGAGCGCTAAACACGACATTTCAATTAACTCTTTCTGTAAACGTTGCTTTACTGGTTCAATATGATTGAAATGAACTTTGCTCTACATTAAAGGCGAAGATCTTTTCCATAAAGTGACGTTTTATAAATCGAACTTTGTAAGTCAATTCAATATCTGAGCGATTCGCAAAATCAATTACCCATCGTGTCCTTAAGACTCCTTTTTTCATTATTGACTTTTTCAAATCAGAATAACAAAAGTTTATGAAAAGACATATTAGACTGTTTTCAAGATGCGAAATGAATCTATTGTTTAATCGGACTTTTTGTCTTCGCTTTATTGAAACTCCTCTTTCCTTGGAAATTTTCTAATGTGGGTCTTATACTATTATTATCTTCATATTAGTTCGAGTTGACTCTATTGCTATCTAAATTTTGAGATGAGGCGCCACTGAATTTCCTCACTTTTAAAAAATATTAACACGATCAGTGGTAATTCTTTTCAAATAAATACAATAATCGATATTTGTACGCAATTTGTTATACTTATTTTCAGAGTCATTAAAATTTCAATGCATATTCGAAATGTTAATAAATGAATTAATTAGAGATAGAACACGTGAATCTTGCTTGCAAAATATTTTTATGAAGTGTTACATTATGTCTGTGACACGCTAAGTTG
Source organism: Teleogryllus occipitalis (assembly GCA_011170035.1). Taxonomy (NCBI): domain Eukaryota; kingdom Metazoa; phylum Arthropoda; class Insecta; order Orthoptera; family Gryllidae; genus Teleogryllus; species Teleogryllus occipitalis. The sequence goes on along the minus strand of BLKR01005142.1, from coordinate 48,123 downwards.
TGAATCCAACAGAGTTAAGATGAAAATTGTAAACTTTGATAGATTTTATTGTGAGGCTATCACAAGACGCAATCATGAAACGTTATTCGCACTATATGCAATCTGAAACACATGCGCCTCAAAGGATGCGTGATGTTTCCACTATATCCGAAGAAATACTGATGATACCACAGCGCATATTTTCTTGAATTCGTATCGATTGCGTATTATTATAGTTCTGCAATTTATGTACACATTAATGATTATTATGTGTTAATACGGAATATCTGTTCATTAATTTAATGTATAATTTCTGTCTATTTCAACCATCACTTGTAAAACTCATTACTCATCTTAGTGCTTTAGGTGGAAAACTAATTCCTAAAACGCTAATACATCAACACAAATTCGACAATCCAAAACTTGAGTTCCATAAAGCCAGAAACATCGTCCAATAATTGGAAGTAATTTTTACAATTTCGAGCTGCCGTGACGTGGTGTAGCAATTGTATTATGACGTGAAAGTAAAACAAGCGCGAGAAAGTTGGAAGTTTGGAAGTTAGCAAAAATTACGCGCAACTAGCCACATTTTCAAAAAACAATTTCATGACTACTTAAAGATTTAATTTTGAAGATCAATATGTCAATTAAGTGGTTTTACAACGGCACTTACTTTCTAACATTATATCAAAAGTTTGCAATTTTTGAAAATTTAGAGGTCAAAAAATGGGACCTTGGCCATTATGTGAAGCATCTCATGTAGAGCGTATTTTTAATATAATTTGCATGATTTTTAGGCGTCTTCTTATCGTTTCGAGGAAAAAATTAAACAAAAATTGTGAGCCATTTTTGGGAAAGGTTTTAAAATGTTGTTCAAGAGTCATGTGAAGTTCCCGCTATTATTTTTTCTGTTGTTTTTTTTTCTAGCTGCAGGGGATGCCGATTTCGACTATACGCGCTTGGTACACACTCCCCATGTCCCTCATGAGGACATACATTAAACTGTACATTAGACACACATGCGGGCTCCACGGACTGTGGTCAGCAAACCCGCAAGGTCTTCCGCGACAACACACATACACATGAAAGACAAGGGACAAACAACCATATCCTCGGCGGGAATCGAACCTTCGACCCTTCAGACCGAGGGAGAGAGTCACCACACGCTCTAGGCACTTCAGTCATCCAGGTCAAAGTACCCGCTAAAATTAAAATATTAATTTAGAATTCGTAGGAGCTCCGGATCTGCAAGGCGATGGAATATCGTCTTTAGAGAAAGTTTTCTGAACGTGCCACTAGCGTTGCACATAGACGTTTTGCCGTCAGCCAATTGGATCGGCGATATGCGGACCCTGCGTCCATTACGTCTTAGTAACTTATTACACATAGGAACAAGATTTACCCTCTTTTGCTGTAACAGGACCTCATGACACGAGTTTTCTGTCGAAGAATCGCAATTTTTTGCCGCAGCATTACAATAGTTTCTCTACATTTTGAAGTTAGTATGCAAAAATGTGAAAAATATTCCAGTTAATTTCAAATGTGTGGGTACTGAGATACGTTTTTAATCTCTTCTCACCCATATTTGATTTTGTTGTTCCTCGTTGGGCAAGCCAATGACACATTTCTCTTTCTAATAATCATTTAATTTTTCTATATATGCTCAGCTTTGCTCCTGCCTGACCATAATGTCTATGTATTTTTATTGAATTTTGTTACCCTTACATTGCGGCGAGTTGTCGGGCCGTTCCTACGAACGGCAAATTTCTGGAGATTTATACCTGTCAAAATTGTATTTGGATTGCAAGCAATATTTTTTGTTAATAATCAGCATTATTTTCCAGAGAAAAATGAACATAACTTTTATTCAGTTAGTTTTTATAAATTAATGAGCTACTTTTTTTGCCTTTGGAAGCCAAAGTAATAAACTGTTTTATTCCTTTTTTTTCTTTTCTTCCTTTCAGATCAGAAAGAGAAAGTTAATCGTACTTCAATTTCTTCGCGCGCTCTTGCTTTTCTCAGGTGCTCCCGCGCCGCGACGATTCTTCCTTCTCCCTTCCTCTAATATGTTCTCATTCCATTTATTTATATTACTCAAAGTTACGCTGTCCCGTACTACCCATATATTTCACCGCTGATGGCTGCCTATTCCCGAATACTTCCTTGCCAATTGTTCATACTACGTTAAAAATCTAGATTTCACGACTAATCTCTGTTCTTAATATGCTGTTTAGCGTTTGACATTAAAATGTTATTTAGAGCTCGAGCCTTCCTTCTGTGTATTTCCTGAATTCTTCAATTTCCCTCTCTTCTTTCATTGTTCTCTATGCCACCTGTATTTTCAACAGCGTCCATAAATGACTTTGCCGGATCACACTATGCGTGTGCTCTTATTTCGTCCCTTTAATATAATTATTTCTCCAATTACGGTTACTTGTTATGATACAATATAGAAGTACACCTGATGACACATAACAAAGCTTTAATCACCGACCGATGAGATTCATATGATTTTTTTTCTGGGGCTTTTTCCAGCTTCGGCGTATGCCGATTTTGGCTATCCACGCCGGGTACCCACTATGTCCCTCATGCGAACACATATTGCTTTGCAGTAGACACACATTCAGGCTTCTCGGTCTGTGGTCAGCAGACTCACAAGACCTTTCGCTACAACACACCTACACACATGAAAGACAAGGGACAAACGACCATGTCTACGGCGCGACGCGAACCCACGACCCTTCAGATCGTGGCGGTGAGTCGGTCACTCGCTCTAACCACCTCGACCATCCAGGTCGGCATTAATGTGATTCTAAATATTATACATTATATTATATAATCCTATTTAAATCTTTAATAGAAGTATATTATATAATTCTCGTTAGGAAGAGCGGTGTTTCGGCATGTGATGCGGTGTGGTAATCCAGTGAGAAGCGTCTGTACGTAAGGTTGCCTTTCTTAGGCTCTGTCGGGGGGGGGCGCAGGGGCTTCTGGGCGTCACCTCGGGTTTCCCGCGCCCTCCGCCCTCCGCTGCCGGCGCCTCCGCCGTCGCGCGCTCATTTCCGGGGCAATATCCTGCCTGCGCCGCCTTCGCTTATGGCCCGCCTCGGGCACACATTAACGCCTTCGGGCCAACTCTGCCCTGCCCTGCCCTTCCCCGCCCCGCCCCGACCTGTCCCGCTCCACTCTGCCCCGCCCTGCCCCGCACGGCCTGCCCATCCCCGCCCCGTTCTTTCTCCCGCCCTCCCGCCTCCATCCCCGCCCTTTCCCCAACCCTCCCCGCCCTTTCCCCGCCCCGCATTTTCGCTCCCCGCCCTTCCCCGCACCCCGCCCCGCCCCGCCCCGCCCTGCCCTGCCCCGACAGCCACTACTTCTGGTCGCAGCTCTGTCATTCCTGCGGGGCTTCCCTTTCCCTTCCTATTGTGCACTCTTTGTGGTGATTCATCCACTTCTAGCCACGGTGGACTCAGTTAACCTCTTCACGTTTTATTATTCCCTCTTTGAGTATCTCCTTCTGTTCTGATCACCTTTCGGCTAGTCTCGTCTGCTAACTTCTTTCTGTTCTCGGCAAGCGATTCGAATATTGTCGAATTCTATAGAATATTAATATGTTCCTCTTGATAGCATTGCTGGCGGGAGACTTCTCCTACGTAATGTAATCGTCTCGTTAGTCACAGAATTGTATTTCTGATTGTATCTCTACGATTCTCGTGCTGTATTCTTAGCAACGCAAACCACGTCTCAATTGTATTCCCTCAGCCCCTTTCCGCTTTCGCTTCTGTCCTAACAAAGCCACTTTTAAAGAGATGGTTTGTGTTTGATCCAGAGTTATTAATACGAGTCCAAACCAACACCAATAGGATAAAACTTGGTGGTTAGTCTCTAGTTTGAAATCGATGTTGATTGCACAATACCTCGCGGACCATCGTTACAGACATGAAATACTCCCAGTGGTCGATCACTACCCCTCTGTAATCTGTAGGAGGTTTTGTTTCTGTGTGCTGTTATTGTACAGGGAACGGATAAGATACTGTGGCAGTCATGACCCCACGTCAAGGGAGTGAGTCACAGAGCCAAGGATTGCGCTGCTCCTGAGTGCTGGTCAGACGAGATGCTCTGACGGCGGATGGGGAGCGACTGTGTAAGAACGCGGCCTTCCGCACGTGCTGTTTCTCATGGGCTACGAGGAAAGGGCTGGTCCCTCTCGCTCTGTAACACTTGCTCCGCGTTCCGCGACCTGAGTACCTTGCTGCAGTGAACATCAACACGATGGTTCACTTCCGGATCCAACCATCCAATCCAATCCATTGTCTCCAGATGGTGATGCACGATGGCAAACACCGGCTTAATTAGCTCAGGGCATCATTTGACATCACTACAGTGCCTCTGACATCTTCCTAGTGTTCGAGTCCCGGTGGTGGCAGGATTTTCGATGCTAGATAGCTAGGTCGAATGCAGTCACTGTCTAGAGAAGAATTCCATGGTTTCTCGGATCAATACCAGGTCAATGTCGGAGCAGTTCCCTAAGAAACGGCCCACGAACTGCGCACGATCTTTGCTTTCTCTTCTTTATCCTATCCTCACCCCTTACACACACTTGCATGCACTACAGTGCCACAAATGTCAGGATACCTGTCGGGAGCTTAGAGCTTGTGCGAGCCATGCGATATTTGGGGGAAAAACCGCCAGCCGGCGGAGACGTCCGCGCCGGATCTCGTCATCCAGTGACGGATGATTACCGCCATCTCCCGCGATAAAACATGCAGTACACTTGCGGGAGTACCAATCTTAGCAGTTGATACGCTCGGAATCACTAATAAATCAATGAATCAAAATGAACGCATGTTTACGTGACGATACCGCAATAAAACTACTCTCTGGGTTGAAGTATTTTGAAGAGATCTGATACAGGCTCATTTTAGCATAAATCGGAATGCAAGGAAGCGCACGTAAAGCGAAATTCTATTACAAGTATTGTAGAAATTGCCGCAAGAGAAGGGAAGCTTAGATATTTGTGTCTGCTTGGCTATCCGAGTAACGCTGCGTCGTTGGCTGAGAGGTCGACGTCTCACCTGCCGTGTTGCAGGTTTTCTCAGGGCAGTGACTGCCCTGTTACGGCACTTCGTCTCTGCCCAGAGGTAACCTACGACATGCCAGCCAAAACGTCGGCCTCTCAGCCAACGACCGGCGCCATCTAGACAGGCAAAAAGACAGCCGCTTAAGCTTACATTTACAGCTAAGATTGTTCGTCAAATCTAAGGTTTAGAAAATGACAGAAATGTGTGGGGGGGTGGCGGCAGGAGTGTGTGTGAGAGCGTGTGTGTGTGTGTGTGTGAGAGCGTGTGTGTGTGTGTGTGAGAGAGAGAGAGAGACGGAGAGACAGAGAGAGAGAGAGAGAGTGTTTGTAATACTGAAAATGTAATGGATACTTTCAATAGACATTTTGAGTAGTGCCACGTATGCTCAGACGTGATTAAATATATTTTTCTTATGATTGTCCAGATTGGAGAACCATAACATTATAGAAGACGTATCTGCAGTGGATATCCGCTTTGGTGCCGCAGTCTTGTTGGAGGTTCTTTGGTGACTATTCCTAATATACTCTATTATTTTGAATAATAATGCTATACGTTACAAAGTAAAAAGAACTACCTTTTAGCACATTTGTTTATTCAAATACAATATTTTAATAAACTACATCAATATCATAATTATTAACAGAAGCGAAACATTAAAACAACGTATACGCTAAATTTCAGACTACAAAAGGGGCGGGGGAGTAATATTGAAATGTTGTGGTACATTTTGGTTATGCACGGCCCTATGTTTCAAAATATTAATATTAACAGACATTAATGTGTTAATAATACTTGATTATGCCATACAACCTCCTTATGCGAAGGTAGGACGACCATAACCCGTGCACGCGGGTGACGCTCGTCCTCTAAAACGCATCGCCTGGCAATTAGCCGCTTGCGGGGGTGGACAGCGCGCCCTGCGCGGCGCGCGGTCGTTACGCAAATTATTCTTCACTCGAGAGGAGGGTCTCCTGAGGCGGCACGCGAAGGTGCGAGGGGGAAATTATCATCTGCTAAGACGCTACGTCGTAAATCGCGAGCGCGTGTGCGGGAGGTCGCCCCGCTCCGGAGGGGGAAGAAGTTGTTGGCGGCGCCTTGCGGTCCGAAGGCGGCGGCAGGGGCCGGAGTGGGGGGGGGGGAGTGGCGTTTGGAGAGGTGCGTGGCGTGGAGCGGAAGATCCTATGTGAAAGATGGAGCGTGGGGCGGCTTATGGCAAATAGCGTAGCGGCTGCTGGGGGAGGCAGGGGCAGTGAGGGGTGTGGACAGGTCTGGGGGAGTGGCGTTTGGAGAGGTGCGTGGCGTGGAGCGGAAGATGCTATGTGAAAGAAGGAGCGTGGGGCGGCTTATGGCAAATAGCGTAGCGGCTGCTGGGGGAGGCAGGGGCAGTGAGGGGTGTGGACAGGTCTGGGGGAGTGGCGTTTGGAAAGGAGCGTGGCGAGGAACGGAAGGTGGTATGTGAATGCTGGAGCATGGGACGAGCTTGGGGGTGGCTTATGGGAAGTAGCGTGGTGGCTGCTGGGGGATGCAGGGGCAGCGAGGGATGTGAACAGACGTGGAGGAGTGGCGTTTGGAGAGGTGCGTGGCGTGGAGCGGAAGGTGATATGTAAAAGATGAAGCGTAGGACGAGCGTGGAGCAGCGTTTTAGGAGTAGCATGGCTGGGGAGTGGGGCGGGGAGGCAGGAGCTGCGAGGCCGCGGGGGGGGGGGGCTGACGTGTGGAGAGATCCGTGGGGTTGCGCGAGACGTGACGCGTAGGGTGATGCTTGGCATGGTGCGCGAGGGGGTGTGTGAAAGAAAGATGGAGCGTAGAATGTGCATGGAGCGGCATTTGGGGAGTCGTGTGGGGCGGCGCGTGGCAAGATGGTGACGCTTGGAGTAGAGGTTGATGGCGCGTGATAAGGAAGGAACGTTGGGCGCATGAAGTAGAAAATGTTGACGTGTGTGTGGCGCCTGAAGTGAGATGAAGTGTGGGCGAATGAAGTAGAAGATGCCGCGTGTGGTATACCATGACAGCGCATGGCATGGGATTATGGGTGGGCGTATGGAAGAGAAAGTTGTTTCGCATGAGGTGGAGCAAGATCGGTCGTAGATGGCACAAAAGATGAGATGAGATGGGATGCAGTGTGAGCGAATTCAGCAGAAAATGGTGAACCGCGAGGTTGAGCATAGTGCCGCGTGAGATGGGATATAGGGTGGGCGCAGGGAGTAGAAAATGATGGCGCGTGCTGTAGCGCGTGGTTGGCGCATGAGTTGGGATGGAGGGTGAGCGCATGGAGTAGAAATTGGTGTCGAGTGGGTTAGAGCATGGTCGGTCTTGAATGGCGTGAAAGATGAGATGAGATGTAGGGTGAGCGCACGCAGAAGAATATGGTGATGCGTGAGTAGAGCTGGGTGGTGCGCGAGATGGAGGGTGGGTGCGTGGGGTAGAATATGGTGACCCGAGATTTGGCATAAAGGGTGGCGCGTGAGATGGGAAAAAGTGTTGCGCGTGGGGTAGAGCATAGTGGCGCGTGAGACGCGATGTAGGACACCGCATTCGTTGATGGAAAAACACAATGAGGAACTGAGAGCGCTGGGCATGCAAGAGGCATGTGGAAGGTCAGAACAAGCAAGCTTATTGCGTACATTGCCGGGAAAGTATGGTACCTACGATGACCCGGCGCGCCGTCCGTGATGCTATCAGAGTTGAAGCTATCTGCACGCAGTGTCTCTCACGCCGTCTTCACAGTATAGCTTCCTGGTCTGTTAACATTTCGTCTCGGCCTTTGTCGGCTTCTTCAAAGACACGTTGTTGTTTTCTGGGTATACTTCTAAAAAATGTTAGATCTAGATGTAGAAGACGTTACTGAAAGTAATTTTACCTGTCTACTGCACTGTACAAGAACTGTGTATCATGCCAGAATTTTGAAACAAATTCTAAATGATATGTTTGCGGAATTTTCTTCTTGAAAACATTTCTAGAAGTAATGATAAAAGTTGCTGAGATTTTCTATTAGTTCTATAAGCTTTGCAATATTTTGATTATTGACCCTCACGAATTTTTCAGGGCACTTCCCTGTCTACATGTTAAAGTATACATAACTGTTTTGAATCTTTGAATTATTTTGTTTAGGTTCTTCGTAAATGTCCCTTTTGTTTGCTATAAAACGTGTGTCATATCGTGTTACGAAACTGCGTAATCTTGGCAGATTAGCGATTTCAATCTAATTTGTTTGACATTAATTTATTCATCTTCGATCATCTGATAGCACTTATGTCATTACAATAGCAAAGAAAATAATGAGGTCTCAGATACGACCAGATTGCTCCAGAGAGCAAACCGAAAGATGTCATTGACAAGAGAATATAAAACTGTGGAACTAGAAAGCTAATTGAAAGATGTTGTGGACAATAAAAGAAAATACCATAGGACTACAGAGCATATTAAAAGATGTCGTTGATAAGAAAAGAAATTACAATAGGACTAGAAAGTAAGTCGAAAGATGTCATTGACAAGAAAAGAAAATACCACAGGACTCCGATTCGTTTTTATAGTTAACGTTGTGGGATTGATGAATTGATACATTTTAGAACTTCAGAATTATAAAAGTGTTATTCTGTCGGGTTTATAAAGTTAAACAAAATATTTCCTGTTTACACAACTGTCCCCTACATAGAAAAATTTTATTTGTAAATATTGCATATTCTCAATTTATTTATTTTCAACATAAAGCTGCCAACATCTTGAATTCAAATATGTTATTGCTAGTTTTGCGTATCCCTGGCTTCATTTTGAAATTACTGTACTTTTTTATGCTGACTTTTTTACCGGAATTCTCTACTGGTCATGTTTATCTAGACCACTCAAAGAGATCCTTTCACAATGCGTATCTTTGATGGATTAATCAATCGCACAAACTGCAATCGCCTATCTTGTTTTCGACGAGATACCTTGCTGTGGACCTAGCGCGTTGGCAGTGAAGGAATGTTAACGCCCACATTATTTTTTTTCTCTTACATATTTAGAGTAAAATTAAATTATATAAACAATATCCTGATTTATTTTAAATTATAATATTGGAAGAATGAGGGGAAAATGGTTGCAAAATAACAATAATGGGGATGTTGTATTTTCTATTGCAAAGATTGGAATAATACATTTTAATGTATTTCAAAAGACATGCGCGACGCTTTTCCCATTCTTCGGTTCTCCTTTCAAAAATTAAATTTTGAAATATTATCAGGTTAGGACATTAATTATTAATTACTCGTTTTTTTCTTCATACGAAAGGTAAGGAAAACAATTATTTAAAACTATTGTTCATCTTTTTCATTATCATTATAAAAAACATTAATTTCATGAGTATAGCTAACGCGCAACGGAGAATATCACAATCAGGGGCTCTCGGAGCTCAGGAGGCCGTTCATTCGAGATCCAACGCTTTCGCACGCTTTGTCCTTGTGAGGGGGACGTCGCGCGCATGCGCTGCCGCCTCCCGGAAGACGTTGGAGGTATTCGCCAACAGCCTGAGCTTCGCTCGCACACTGCCGGCGTTGCATGAACGCATTGGTGCGAATCTATAACGCCGATCGCACGGAAGACCGAATAAATGAAAACAATGTGACGAAATTCAACGGAAAATATGATTTTTTTTTCTATTTCCTTGGGTGTTGACACACGACAGGAGGATATCGCCACTGATGCCTTGGAGTCTAGAGACGACGCGCAGGAGCGGGGGCGTAGCCTCCGAGAGCGTCGGAAGGCGCGTAAGAAGGCGCGGTGGGCGGGGCGGGCAGCGGGCTAAGTGCGCGGGGCATTAGCGCAGGTGCCCTCCGCCGCCGCCCTCGCTCGTTAGCGCCGGGCTAACGTGCGTTTGATGCGTGCGCGCACGCCGCCGCCGCTGCGCCTTCCATTTCGCCAGATGCGGCCTCGGCCACATCGAACTACTGGCTCCCAATCAAATGTTATTTACTGTGTTAGCGCAGGTGGGAGATTATTGGAGACTTCGGTTGTTGTTATACAATCAGATTTTTTCTCGTTGATTATTTGAATCTCGCTGTATTTGTGAAATGCCATGTCTCGTGTCTAGAAAGATGAGTAGCGCTGATCCGTTCTTCGTCATCCCCGAATAGGTTAATTTATACATTTCTGGGAAGTAAATTTTGCAAAGTATTAATTATATATTTAGAGTTGCAAGACATTAATTTACATAATTGTATTAGAATGTTGCAAAGTAGTTTAACGCTGCGATAAAAAATGTTATATATAATTATGATATTCTACTGGATAAATCAGCAGTATGTTTCTCTTTGTAACTTTTGAGGATAGTTAAACGGCGACATCTGAGTGTGATTTTTTTGAAAGAACTTTATTGGATACAAGTATCAACAATAATCCAAATTAACCGAATAATTTGTAAAGTAAAACACGAATTTTCGCTTGTGAGGTCCCGTGATGCCGTTAGTCGATGCGTCTTAGTTATTTAATGCCTTATTTTACATGGCGAGACTCGGGCCCTCAGGCCTGCCCTTCCGTCTGACCACGCAAATTTCGCTACGCACCTTTCACCATCTAGCGGATAAAGAAAGTATTACGTTCGGCGACAAAACAGGCGATTTGCATTTAGCTTAGAGGCATCTTTCAGGCTTGAGGATCTTTTACGTGCAGTAAATCTACTACATGGGACAGACGGCTTTACTTCCCCTCCGGAGGCAGGCGTACGAAGGATTTTTTTCCCTTAAAAATCCACGGCTTCGATCGGGTTTGTACCCGCAAACTTGGGTACAACAGTCTGGTACGTTAACCGTTATACCAGCGAATCCGCATCCGAATCCGTATTTAAGGAAGATCGTCCGCAAATATTGCATTGCCAGTGTGGGCAGGCGCTGAGCGGCGGCCGAGGTGAGGCAGGGAGCGCGCGCCAGGTGGCGGGGTCGGGGGCGGGGCAGTGGGCGGGGCGGGAGATGGGGCGGGCGCCGCTCAAAGGCCCCGGGGCGCCGCGCGCTAGCCGCTGTCGCCCGCAGACGCCGACGCCCCGGGGCGCCGCCCGCCCACCGCCCCCGCCCAATAAACCTCCTTTGGGGACGCGCAGAAGGAAATCGTTTTCTTGCACCGCCCACGGCTTCGGCTGGTCAGCGTCTTGCCACGTCTACACGTAGCGCTTGAAGATCTCCACGCAATAGTAACGGCTTTGCTTTTATTGACATTTATTATATTCAACAATGAATAAAACTTTGAGATTTTTCTTTGTTGCTTGGAATAGCGAATTCCTTTTCTAATGGAGGATTTCGCACTATTGCGGATTTTGGTGTTAGACCCTTGAGTAGTGCTTCATCTGTTTCCGATGACAATGGTGTTCCGCGGAGACCACTGGAGCAATCGATGTGTAGATTCTTCTTCCTGTGATTTTACGGATGAGATTTCTTGTGTAGATGATGACGTATGAAATTATTAAGGAAGTGACGTTTAAAATACTGTTTGTTCTTGTGCTATGTCGTCTGGGAACGATATAATTTATTTTCTTCCTAATATACTTATAATTCTCGTTAACAATGAGTATGCCTTCATTTCACGAGGTTGGTTTGGACTCTCGCCAGCAAAAAAAGTAAGGGCTGGAATATATATATATATATATATATATATATATATATATATATATATATATATATATATATATAATCATTGTATGCACTAATAATTATTTGCACACTACACATACATACATTTTATTTGAACTACAATTGGGTATGTTAGTCCATGTTACACATGTACAGAAAACTCCGGTAATAGTGAAGGTCTGGGACTAACATATTTAGTTCACTATATCTGATGATATAAAAATTAAATATAATTTCTCCACAATGATTGTTTTTATTAATATAGAGATAAATAAAAATTCATTAACAGCACGAACTGATAGTTTCAATATCTTTATTTCTCCTCAAAAAAATCAAGTATTTGCAATTGTTTGCTTCGTACATTTTTCATTAGTAATTTGTCTACATGCTTCTCCAGTCAGAGTTCGTGCTCCTCCCCACAGTTGATTCTGCATTGCCATCTGTGTCTAAGAATCGTAATGCAATCTGTCACCCTTCAATGTCTCTTGTACTGTTGGAATTCAAGCTGCCTAGTGTTGGAATTTGTGTCACTGAGGCGATATACTCTTTTCCAGGAGGGAATTAATTTCCAGGACGTTGTATTTCCAAGGTACACTATAATCGAGGGTAAGGTTCACTATAACCGAGTTTTCTTATGCTTATTTGTAATGTAAGCGAAACGGGACCAGTGACTTAAGAGCAGTATATCCGAGTTCACTATAACCGGAGTCGACTGTACGTATATAGTAATAATTATAAAAGCTCTGGGTTATCGAGTCGTCGCGTCGTCAGAGATTGTTCCAACGATATGTCGTCCGGTCGTAGCCTGGTCAATCGTATCGTGATTTATCCGAACTGAAATGCACTTTTTAAATTTAAACAACATTTAAATTGCAGTGGCAAGCAGTGTCTCTCCTGTAGCTCAACAGCGTGCATTTTCCGTTGCGGTATCTGCCCGGCAGCTGCAATTGGGAGCAGGGCGCGTGTGTCTCTTACCGTGTGTGTGTGTTTGTGTGTGTGTGTGTGTGTGTGTGTGTGTGTGTGTGTGTGTGTGTGTGTGTGTGTGTCTCGGCGCGATGGGACGCGCCGGGTGCGCGCTGTCGCCTCCGCAGCAAATAGCCCATTCCGCCCTCGCCCCCGGCCCCGCCCCCCAGGCGCGCGTTCAAACAATTCAGCGCCTCCGCGCGTATTTACTCGCGACAGCTCCACCGCGCAACTTTTGCGCCAGCCAACAAAGTTGGCCGCTGGGCGCGGAGCTCCCGCGTCGCAGCTGTTTCTGGTCACGTCATAAAAACACGAAAAATGACGCGACAAAATGCGCTTAGTTGGTGTCATTTTATTGTCGACATTAAACCTCAGTTTTTAGAATAATACGTTTGTGAATTTCTTTCCACCGGGGGCTAAATCCTTCATACATGGTTGTCATGTATGTATTTACGCGTGCAAAAATTACCTCACGGGGAAAGAACACAATTTCTTTCTCCTGTAAAA